>BHFT01014057.1:0-62829 GCA_004320025.1 Laticauda laticaudata
TATACTTATATGTTTATATGTTATGTTCATACTTATACTTGTTTTCTCATACATGCTTGACAAACTAATTATATATATAGATGAACAAATGAACACAATACAGAAGCCTGATGAAGGCAGATGAGATTCTGCGAGAGACCTGGATCAAGGCTGGTTGGCCAGGAATCTTTCTTTGCTCGACAACTGAGAGGGACAGTTGACAATGTTGACAATCATCGTGAAGGTGGTTATATACAAATGGTTTTTTGTATTGCAGCTGTATATTGTATTCTAGGGAAGCAGAAAAAAGTCTGCTTTTTTTTTTTCCTATGCCCTCTTACCTTGCACCCTTCTGCCCTTCTTTTCCATTCCCTAGTCTCTTATCAGGTGTGAAAGACCAGGTCCACATGTGAAGGTTCAGCTTAACTGATTCGTTGCTGAAAGTCTATGCACATGTTGCTGGGAGTTTCTGAATGATCTGCTTTTCATGTGAATGCTTTTGCCATTTGGTTCAATGAAATAGGTCATTTTGTTTTAAAAGGTGCATTTCTGGCTTGATTGTATATTCTTATAATTATGAGTCATTGTTGCACTTGCTGCTATGCAAATACTGTGATTAATATTTCTTTATTGGCTTAACAGATAAATAACAAGGATGGGCAAAGAGGAGACAAAATGGATTTTATCTCTGAGTGAAAGGACCCAGTTGTCTTTGCTCTGGTGTCATGAATCTAACTCAAATCACGTTAAGCTTCCACGTTGTCCTGGCGTCTCCGTGTTGAACAGCAATTTGCTCTTAAGAGTTCCCACTTCAGAAGCCAATGCCCAGCGGGTTATTCTGCCAGGATAAATATATTCCCTCCATGAGGTGTGCCACCTTCTCAACAGCTTCTGCAGTTGTGTCCAGAGAGGCAAGGTGTTATCTGCAGCTGATCTCCATGCTGTGCTGTGATCAGATTTTACTTCCCAGCAAGAGAGGCTGAAAATGATAGTGACTGAAAAACTCAGGAAACAGATTTTGTTTTTCCAGCAGAATGCAATGGTGATATTTTAGGGGAGAAAACAACAGCCGAGGGGAGAACAGAAGTTGGTGTGAAAAAACACCCCGTGAATTAGGCAAAAGCTAGGAGTATGACCAATCGGCTGAAACTGATCTCAAAGAGATTTGGATGAAAACAATAAAGAATATTTGTAGTTCAGGGTTGAAATGAGGGGTCCTTCATGCTCTCTGAACTTGGTTATTTTCTTGCAGACATTTCATGACCTGACCAGGTAACATCATCAGTGCTAGTAAGGAGTATGGTTGCTGTCAGTTTATAGTCTTGGTGGCTTATCCTGTCAGTGGGGGTGATATTAAGAGATCCTTTGCTTGAGCTGTTTGCTGTTGGCTTCTTTGGCAATTTCTTGACTGGGGACTTGTTTATTCGATTGTTGGTTGGATGTTAACCTTGGAGTTAATCTATGCTGACCTGGGTGCTGATTGCTGGTGGAAAGATGCTTGGGTGTTTTTGTTCCCTTTGTTGGGTTGATTGCTGTTTTTGCATAGTCTATAGATGTAGTTAATGTCTATGTGTCACTAGACACATAGTGATTTGGACAAGCCAAAGCCAGAACCTCTTGATTGTCCAGGTTTCAGCTAAGACCAATTTTAGGTGGGTCTTCTGGAGGAACAGGACTGTCCTTTGTCCAACCCACTCTGCCTTTCTCTTTTGCATTGCCATATACCCACTCACCAATCAAGTCAGCAATTCCCATTCTCTGGTGAACTGGAATTCCAGTGTGACAAAATCCAGGCAGTCCTCTCTCTTCTCCCAATCATCTCAGTGCTTGTCTCTGCAGCCTGTGTGAGTCACCACCACATTTGTCTTTTCCCTACTGTCTCCAATCACATGTGAGGGCCTACAACATGTAGTGTTGGATCCATGTATGTTCTGGCTCTGACTCTGGGCAGAAAACTTTGCCCTAGTTTTCTGCTTCTACGGTTACTTGGTGCTACCTGTTCCACCCATGGAACAGTTCATGCACGCAATTATTTCTCCATTCTTCATTCAGGGGAATATAGAGATTAACTTTGAAGAAAGAATGCAAGAGTGGTTAAATTAACATAGCCCTGAGAAAGAAACTCAGTTTTGCTTTTCCTTGATTCTCTTCATTATAAGAGGGAAGAGAAAGAAACTTTCAAGGATCTGTTATAACAATAGAATTCCAGTACATCTTTGCATGTCTGTTCTTGACCTAGTCTATCTTGAATAAAAGAAAGTATACTTTTTTAAACTGAGATCTTTCCTGAAATGCAGTGGCCATCCATGATTGTGTAGTTGGAATTTCATATAATTGACTGTTTGTTTATTTACTTGGCATGGTCCTTTCTTCAGTTGAGGATTTCAGAGGGCAGCAACTTCAGGGTGCCACTCAAATGGGAACAGCCAATTTTGTTTTGTTTTGTACATGTAGTCCTCCACTTACAACAGTTCATTTAGTGGTTGTTCAAAGTTACAACGGCACTGAAGAAAGTGACTTATGACAGACATTTTTGGGCTCAATTGTGGTTATAAGTCAAGGACTACCCATATCATGTTGTTTGCTGGGAGAAATTTCTAACTTAAACCACCCTGTTCTTTCAGATAAGTTAAGCCTATCCGAGGGTTAAAAAGCTGAATTATTTAGTTCATCACTGCAATCCAAGTAGTGCCAAAAATCAGTTCTGGATTTATGGTTTAAAGCAGTGGTCGCCAACCAGTGGTCTGGGGACCACTGTGGTCTGCGAGAAAATGTTGGTGGTCCACAGAGAAATGTCACCCCAAAACACCCCCCAAAGCAATTAATCCAGGCTGTGTGGGAACACAAGGCTGCACCACCCACAAGGCCCACAGGAACACAAGGCTTGTGTCGCTTGCATTGTGAACAACATAAGGTAGTGAGGAGAGGATGGAAAGGGCAGAGGGGGGAACTTGCCCCACATGCACCACGTGTCTTGCCTTGGCCACCAGGCTGCTTCTTTTCACTTCTTTCTTCTTCCCCTTTTGGCTGCACACAAGGAAAGCAGCAAAAGTCTTTCTTTCTCTCCCCCAAACTCCACCAGAAATGAGTCTTTGGGATATATTGCAAGGCTTCCTGCTCCAAGAGGCTGCACCAACACAACAAGTCTCACAAAGACTCATTTCTGGAGGAGTTTGGGGGAGAAAAAGAAAGACTTTTGCTGCTTCTGCTGCTTTCCTTGCATGAAGCCAAAAGTCTCTCTCTCTCTCTCTCTCTCTCCCCCTGAGAATGGAGCTGGAGATGGTATCCTGCGATTCCAAATAAAAAATGATCTATCGGTAGGAAAACAGGGTGGAGAATTTTCCTGCAGACTTTTTTTTATTTTCCCAGGATCTCTGATCTGCAAGATTTAAAATTATGAGTTTGGTGGTCCCTGAGGTCGAAAATGTTGGCGACCCCTGGTTTAAAGAGTTTGTGGTAATGAGTTTCTCCTCAGAACAATTCTGTCAGAAAAGTTGGGTGAAAGATGTTGTGGCTATTGGGACTTGGTCTTCTTATGAACTCTAGGAAGGAGAAGAAATTTAGATCTTTTTTCATTGCTAATCTAACCCTCAAAACACCCAGAGAAAGAAGTAATTCTTCCAAGATAGAAACAAATAATGGCAAAATTCTCCTGGGAGTGCTATGATTTCCTGGAATTTCGTGAATGATGAGGAAGACAAAGTGGATGTCATATGTGAATATCTTGTGTTTCATCGTTTCCTGGAATGCGCTGGGATGGGAAAACTTTTGAGAAAAGATTACAGAATCTTGATGTTGCAGGATGGAAAAGCAAGAACATCGACTCAGAAATCAAATGTAGATTAGTCTGCTCTTATCATGTTCCCCATAGCTGTGAAAGTTGGATTTTAGAAAAGCAAAACAGGAAGAAAATTGACTCATTTGTGCTTTGGTGTTGGAGAAGTCTCCTTCATATTCTTTGGACAGTAAAGGTGAATAACAAGCAAGGACTGAAGTGCATAATACTAGACATGCCACTGTAAGGCAAAATTGTGAAATTGTGTCTCACTTACTTTGGCCATGTCATGTGGTGGAATTCATGGAGAAAGCAATTATGCTTGGAAGAGTAAGTGGTAAGAGAAAACCAGGCCACCAAAAAACTTGGTGGCTGGACACAATCAAAGGTGATACCAACCAGAGCATAGAACAACTCGAAGTAGTAGTGGAAGATTGGAAGATATGGGGAGACCTGGCCCATAGCACTGCCAAAGTCAGGCATGACTGAATGGATAACATCATCATCACCCTTGATGTAGTGGGAAGTGTGATAAAGAAACTCAAAAGAATCCCACTTTGCTTTCAATACTAAACAACCCATTCCCCTTTGGGTCATTGTTTCAGAGGTATTTTCTTCCCAGATTCCTCAAGGCCTTCAACAATGATAGAGCATGTAACATCCTGTCTTCCATGGAAAAAGTTGAGATACAATTCAGAGATGTACCTGCCTTGGAAATAGTCCATGCTGAACTGTATACTGCAGCCAAACAAACAGCATAGGAGATCTTTAGTCCAGGGGGCTGGACTAGAAGACCTCCAAGGTCCCTTCCAGCTCTATTCTGACATCTGGAAGAACTTTGCTCTCTCCCTTTGTATGTGGGTCCATTTGAGTAAGGCACACCACCTTGAATACCTAGCCTTTCCTATAGGCGAGGTATAGATTTACCCATGAAAAATAGATCTGTCCTCCATTTGAAATATTCTCAGCTACTTGCCATTTCAGCAGTAAGGTTGGAATTCCATCCAAGAACAGCATATGCTGATGGAATGTCTTCAAATGAGGAGGAAAGAAAGACCTCTGAGAAAAATATATTTGGAGTTAAACACTGCTTGTCAACCACTTTGTTGAAACGGAGCCATTTTAGGAAGATGAAAGCGATTTGGTCAACGGGCTTTAAAATAACATTGGGTATTTGTTCCAAAATTGCTTCCTTGTCCCACAGATGGTAGGTTCACTCTCTGAAGTTGTATTTTTAGATCACCCACACAGTCCACAAAGATACTGACATTAAGAGAAAGACATCGATAGTGAACAGTGAGAAGGCGAGAATGATAAATACTTTCCAGACATTTAATTGCCAAAAAATGTAGTGAGGATAATAGGCGATTCCCAGCCTTGACTAGATGCAGTTGTCCCGAGTTCTGTGCATGGAGAAGACCTTTTTCAAAGTGCTCAGCATTTGTTAGATGTCAGCCTTGGAAGCCATGTTTTACTTGGAAGCTTCGAGGCTGCTGCATTCAGTGCCGGGGAATTTGGGAGGGGGGATTTCATAGTGGGGTAGAAGATTAGACACAACTACATTCTTTCTCAGAGAGTCAAGGACATGTTGCCCTGCACCTGAAACGAGTGTTAGAGGAAGGTCTCCAATTGGGATGATGTTTTGATTGAGCCATGTGATGGATTGATGGGTGCAGAGGATGGATCTTGGATTTCTCTTTTGGGAAGGGAAAACCTGGAACTCTCATTTTCGGGTTTTCACAGATGTGCCAACATGACAACTCTAATGGTAAAGCTCCATTCAAAATCCAAGAAAGAAGACTCCATCGTGCTAGAGAAAAGGACTTTTAATGAAAATTGACGTGGTAGCATCAGAAGAATACAATATCTGAGGCAATAGGCGCGAAAATCACATATAGAAAGTTACCCCAGGTTCCCACCCCCAATAGTTCAAACTGGCCATCCAATCTTAGATGTGTATAATGTCATGTGGTGCATCTTCAGGTGGTGTTTCACATATCTGGTATGCCAAGACGGTTGGCCTTGGCCTAGAGTTAAGAGGCTACATCTACGCAGTAATCAACTTCCCAACTTTTACATTTCACCAACCTAAATCTCCAGAACCATTCCCCCCCATGAAGCCCAATTATTCTTCCCTCCCCCTATTTCTATGGCAGCCAGAAAGACAAGCAGAAGAAGGATTCTTGGCAGCTGACAGGAACTTTGAGGAATTGGTTGTCTCGGAGTTGATTGGTTTGGAGTTGGTTAGTTGGAACGCTGACATTAATCCAAATCTGAAAGTTCTGGGTTTTCCCTTCTCAAAAGAGAAATCAAAGATCCATCCCTTGCACCCATCAGTCCATCACATGACCCAACCAAATCTTCCTCCCAACTGGAGACGAAGCAATGATAGAAAAGGATTTTTGGCTGCCTCTATGTTTGTAAATTAAAACCCTTCATGAATAGACTTGGTTACCTGAGAGACACCACTTTTCCCCCAGTATATATGGGAGGTTTGGGAACTGGAGAACATCACAAAATATGACTTCTAAGTACAGATAGCCCTCAACTTATGACCACAATTGAGCCCAATATTTCTGTTGTTAAATAAAACATTTGTCAAGTGAATTTTGCCCCTTTTTATGACCTTTCTTGCCGCAGCTATAAGTGAATCACTGCATGATACCATTAGTATCATGGTTTTTCAGTGGGTCTGGCTCGCCCATTGACTTTGGTTGTAAGAAGGTTGCAAAAGGGGATCATATGACTCCAGGACATTGAAAAAGGTCATAAATATGAGTCAGTTGCCAAACTTCCAAATTTTGATCATATGACCATGTGGATGCTGTAATGGTTGTAACTGTGAAAAATGGTCATAAGTCACTTTTTTCAGCACCATTGTAACTTTGGACAGTCACTAAATGAACTGTTGTAAGTTAAGAACTGCCTGTAGAAGAGGAACAACTGTGGCAAAAGAAAGCAAAGATGGTTCCAATACTCGTAGAGTCTCTGGATACAATCCCAAAACAACTGGAGCATCACTTGAACATCATCAGAATTGACAAACTCCCCATCAGTCAATTGCAGAAGGCAGCTTTACTTGGAACAGCTCACATCCTGCTGAATACCACCTCTGGTTCTCCTAGTTGTGCAGCGGGTTGGACTAGAAGACATTGAAGGTCCCTTCCAATTAATGCTTATGGGACTTCTCATAATCATTGCAAAAATAGGAATGAGTTGGAAAACATCTCACCATAATTTCAGCTTGGTTGCGCCGAATTACAGCCCCTAGTATCAATCATAGAAGCAATTCCATTTCATTCATAAAATAATCTTTTATCTCTAACAATACAACACTGACTCTTTCATCCTAAAATTATGAAAACCTGATACAAACCAGGAATAAACAGATAAAAATAGACAAAGGGATCTCTGAACAAAGGACAATTTCCGCATTGTTTAACAATGACTTGCTATGTTTCCTGCACACAGCTTGGACAGAAATGACAATGTTTTGAGGCAGTCTTAAGCCCCATAGTATCAGTTTGCTGATTAAGGCATCAGGCCTTAATGAATTAAGGTGACTTTGGGCCAGTCACTTTCTCTCAGTCCTAGGAAGGAGGCAATGGCCAACCACTTCTGAAAAAACTTTGCCAAAAAACCTTCAGAAGTTGATTCAGCCAGTCCCCAATAATCAGAGAGAATGGAATAGGTGGGAAAAAATCCTTTTATTATAAACTGCACAAATGATAGCCATTTAAAGTTACACAAGTGATACCTAGATAAATAAATGAGAGAGAAAGATGGATGGGGGAGTGAATAGATGGATAGATAGATGAGAGAGAGAGTTGGATGGATGGGTAAATAGGTGGATAGATAGATGAGACAGAGAGAGATGGATGGATGGGTGAATGGGTGGATAGATGGATGGATCGATGAGCAAGAGACAGATGAGTGGATCGAGAGAGAGAGATGGATAAGTGGGTGAATCGATGCATGGATAGATAGATAGATAGATAGATAGATAGATAGATAGATAGATAGATAGATAGATAGATAGACAGATGGACAGATGGACAGATAGATGACAGATAGATGAGAGAGAGGGGGGGCCTCACTACAAGGAGTCTGACTGAGCCATTAAAGCACTGTTTTCACCAACATTTTGCTGTTATTACTCATAATATTTATTTACTACATCATGTAACGCATTCCTGGGTGCCATAGAAAACTGAAAATACATTAAATGAGCTACAAATACAGCCATACGAAAACACCACTGTACAATTTGCACTGCTGGTAGGGGAGAACCAAGCCAAAGCCTCCTCTGCTTATGACTTCTTCTCTTTCACAGATTTGATCTCCCCTGGCAGCCTATTTTTCTCGCACCTTGCAAGCTTCAGGCTGGTCTGTTGATGCCAGAACCCAGGAGGGACAAATCAAGATGAAGAACCTCCTCGCGTTTGACCCTTGCTGAATGTATTGTCACCTCCCTGAAGTTTTTTTTGGCCACTTAAGAAATTGGCCCTTACCAACTCTATTTCACAGTTCTCGATTCAAGTTAGAATCTCCCAGAAGTTTGGGAATGAATGCAAAAATAAAATAAAAATTCAAGCATGCTCTTCATGTTAAAAGACGACCTCTGAAACAAGAAATCCTTCAGCGCAACGTTAAATCCTCTTACCTCTCTGGGGGTTTTGTTTTACACGCCTTAGGAGAGGTTAAGAGGTGGGGGAAGGGTATCCCTCTATGCCCCCTTTTTTCAAAGGCCCTTAGCTTCAATTCCATTTAGGTCAAAGAGGGCTTTTTATTATTTGAAACAGATATTGAATTTATTGGTTAGCCATGAGCAGGAAAATACATTGGTAAAGAAAAAGACAACCCTGTATATAAATATAATACTAGCTAATTAAAATTTGACCAAGAAGAAAGTTCCACTGAAAAGAACAGTAAAGGCCCTTGTTTAGCATCAGACCATATTCAATTTCCCATCATGAAGAACTGCTTATGGACAAATGCAACATTCTTTAGCTTAGTGCAGATGATGTGCTGGTTTTTTGTTTTTGTTACACATATGGTAAACAAGAGTTAGTCCAGTGCATTACATGTCATACAGAAGTACTGTGAATAGAGACCATCTAAAATTTAGACACTATTTAAACATACCAAGATACTTACATTTTAAAGCAGCTTACACAACTGAAAAGTGTTATCAGGAGTTAGCATATATGAAAATACTGTGTCAGGCTGGATGGGAAAATAAAACAAACTCACTACTAAAGCAGTAAATTTGACTTGGAAATTTGCAGTGATGAACTCTATTGAAAAATGGTAGTGCAATTATTTTGTCTTTGAGTTCTTTGTCCTATGGATGAAGTAAGAACTTCAAAAAGCAGCTTTTGAATGCTTAGGGATATCTCGGTTCCAGTGACAATAAAAATGGAGAATGTTCAGAACAGCAGGTGGGCACAAATGAACAAATGTATATTTTAACACATGCGTTGGGGGAGGAAAGAAGGAAGGACTTGGGAAAACTTCCCAATGTGCACTGTTGCAGAGTAATGAATCGTGATTAATAATTAATCATGATTAATTAGAGCAAGACACCTGCATGGTTCTTCTTATCTTTACCATTCACAGGCCCTTGCTAGAAATATATCAAGGATTGAAACATGCTCGTTTAAGGCATGTAATCTGCCTTCTGCTTGATTAATTAAATATATTAGCTTAGATCTGTGATAACAAAGAAAAGGTAAAACATTACCGGAGTTTGGATGATTAATTTGCTAATTGTCCTTTCAAGAGGTGGGTTTTCCTCCTGGAAATTTAACAAAAAAGCCAAACGTACCAAACATCTTTCAATATGATAGATACCTGGATTAATAGTCTTATGCAAGCTCCTTACAGTTTGAAAAAGGCCGGATAGAATTTTGTATCGGGTTTTTGTAAATTTCAGACTGGATCGTTCATGCATAGTTGTCATTTGATCCCTTGCTTGTGAGAACAAGCCATGACAAATAAAATCACACACTCTAGATAATATTACCCCCAGTATTCCTTCAGAAGACATAATTGTCAAAAAAAATCCTACACTGAACTGCCAAGAACCAATACTAAGCAAACCATGTGATGGTTTTCTGGAGAATGAATGAATTAATTTCTTACATAATGTCTCCACGACAGCTCTATATACTTTGCACTAAAATCATGATCCTCATTACACTTCTGGAACTTACCTTTTCAATTTCCCATAAGATTCTCCTGGATGATTTGGGAATTGCGGACATCCTAGATGGAAGATTCCTCCAAAGCTCCAGATTTAAAATCTCAGCCAAGCTTCCGCATTCCGTGGATGGTGAGGTGGAGATAAAATTGATCCATCCAAGAGATAAGAACCACAGTCTCTGTAGATTATCCGAGCCATTTGAGGATTCAGGATCTGTTGTTAGGTAAATAAGGAAATCTCAGCCATGAAAAGTAAAGGTTCCCCTCACACAATATATGCTAGTTGTTTCCATCTCTAGGGGGAGGTGTTCATCTCCATTACAAAGCCAAAGAGCCAGCACTGTCCAAAGACATCTCCGTGGTCATGTGGCCAGCATGACTAAACACCTTCGAAGGCACACGGAATGGTGTTCCCTTCCCACCAAAGTGGTTCCTGTTTTTCTACTTGCATTTTTACATGCTTTTGAACTGCTAGGTTGGCAGAAGCTGGGACAACGAATGGGAGCTCACTCTTTTACGTGGCACTAGGGATTCGAACCATCGAACTGCTGACCTTTCTGATTGACAAGCTCAGTGTCCTTAGCCACTGAGCCACCGCGTCCCTTCCTCAGCCGTCAGGAACCTCTTAGTTCTGACAAGTGATTTGCAAATTCTTTGATGCTACACATTGACATGGTGACCCTTTGAAGACTTTGCGATGGGGACTTTTTGCCTGCAGTCTTTAACAAATCTCACTTATGGACCTGCCAAGACTTATTGGTTTTAGTGCAGTGGACATTGGGTGCCCCAATATCGCTTGAATGCAACTAAGGAGCTTTTCTCGCTGTTCACCATTAATCTGGGAATGAACTAGGATTCTTTCTCTAATCCTGGGTGATGGCTGTGATGAGACAGCGCCTTCTGCAGTGGCCAATTATTTGTACTCAAGTAAAATACGGATGCTTGTCAAGCAAATCAAACATAGTCCAGGGTCTGTTTTCTAGGGATGTCCCTAAGGGGTGTTAAAAGAAATGTGCCAGTGCCACTGAAAATCTAGCAGGAATGTGAGGGGGGATTTGTGTGTGTGTTGCTTGCACAATGCATGCAAACACACACACACACAGAGGGGGGGAGGGAGAGAGAGCGAGAGCAGGTAGAACTTCAATTGCACCATAGTTGTCACGATCTTCATTTTGCTTGACTACATCTTGGAGACAATCCTGATCTTCTATCAGACTGGGATGTGAATGGGTTCCACTCTGAATTTGGCTTGCTTGACTAAGGAGTTTTTAACCTGTCCATGTTTATTGCTTTGAATTGCTTTCCTATTGCCTTTCATATATGGTTTTATGCTTGTTTTATGCTTTATACTGCCCGGAGTAAACTGCAAGGACGATGGCCATCTAAATTTGCACAATAGGTGCCTAAATAAATAGATATGAGAGAGAGGGGGGGGAGAGAGAGAGAGGGAGAGAGAGAAAGAGAGAGAGGAATGATAGGGTGGATAAATGGATGGATAAATAGATGAGAGAGATAGAGATGGCTGGGCGGATGGGTAGATGGAGAGAGATGGATGAGTGGGTAGAGAGAGATGGATAAATGATTGGATAGATGATAGACAGACAGACAGACAGACAGCCAAGTGAGTAGATAGATGCATGGATTGATGGATGAGAATGAGATGGATGAGTGGGTAGAGCGAGAGATGGATAAGTGACTGGATAGATGGATACATAAATAGATGAGAGAGACAGAGGGAGGAAGAGGGAAAAGGAGATGGGTAAATGGGTGGATAGATGCATGTATAGATAAATGAGAGAGATGAATAGAGTAGATAGGTAGATAGGTAGGTGATAAAATAAAGTGAACAAAGGCCATACTTTGGATCATAGGATATGAGATTACTACAGAAAGATCTTCCTTTCTCTCTTTCTTCCCCTATGCTTCCTCTGCAACCCATTTCCAACTCACTTCTTATTTCTCCATTTTGAAGAAATCTAGCAGCAAGCTTCCCTCTCCCTCCAAAACCAGAGGGGATGCCTGTATTTTACAGAATGGCTCTGGTCAATGACAATTGTGATGATTAACTGGATTTATATTGCCCAACTGCCAAGCACAGTTTACAAATGATTTAAAACATGAAAAGGTGGTATTATCATGAAACAAACACACAAAAAGGATAGAGGTGGCAGAATAACAAATTGGGTAGAGTCTCTGACAACCATTTGTCCTATGAATGTTTTTGGATCTATCTCCCAGGCAAGCATGATCTTCTATTTTAGCAATATTTTTCCCACTAGGACCAAGTAATTGCAGAAGTACAGGTAGCCCTCAAACTTATTTCAGTCAGCCTCAAATTTCTTGCCCACTTTTGGGGTGCCTTTGATTCAATCTTGATTTCTGGTGAGCATGTCCCTGCAGTGTTCTCAGCAAGGATTTCAAAAGAAGCCTGCTTCTTGGGGCTGAGAAAGAGAGACTGGCCCAAGGTTACTTGCTTGGCTTCATGTCTAAAGCAAGACTAGAATTCACAGTCGCCTGGTGTCTTAACCATTGCACCAAAGTGGCTCTCCCCTCCAAAACAGGCAACAGCAAAACTGAATAGCAAATCTCTGGTGCTGAATTTTGAAAGTTCTTTTTAAACAAAATAATACAGTCGTTTGATGATTCTAAGAAGAGACACAAACATACACGCACAACACAAACTCCCACAACACAAGATGTTTATGGAGATTCTCAGTCATCAAGGTCATGGTTGTTCCAAAGGTGCTTTTTTCCAAGAGGCAACTGGACTTTCTGATTTTTCGTTGAAGACATTTCGCTTCTCATCCAAGAAGCTTTCTCTGCTTCTTCTGAAGAAGCTTCTTGGATGAGAAGTGAAACGCCTTCAAAGAAAAACCAGAAAGTCCAATTGCCTCTTGGAAAAAGCACCTTTGGGACATAGCACAAGAGTTTTAGCTCTGCTCTCTTTGATAATTCAACCCTTCCATCACGGAAACCTGCCATATGTCTACAGCTTAACATTTAGGAATTAACACAAAGACACAACAAAGTTTTTCTGCTTTGACTGAGAAATTCCAGGCTGACCTTAAGTTGCTGTGCTCAATAGTGTACTGGAAGTTAATCTTAAAAACTCAAAGTCCTAATAGGACTGATGTTCTTAAATGTTCTAATCATCTTAAGCTTTTGTAAGTTCTATGTGAAATATTTCAAATGTTTTCCACTGAAATGATTTTACCTTTTTTTCGTTTTCTTCTTTCTTTGTCTTTGTTAAGAAAAAAAAAGAAATTGCTTTGGTCAAAAATCAGTGGAAATAGAAAAGGCCTTAGTAGTGATCAAGGAGATATAATACCTCTTTTGGGACTGCTGCGGTCAACAGGAAAAAAATGTAACATGTAATTGTTATAAATAAAATAAATAGGGTGGAACATCCTACTGTTCAGTCAAGTTTGACCTGAAGAGAATTAGATATGAACTCTTATCAAATGTTTGTTGTCCATTATAAATCATTTCCTTGGAGTGATTCTGGTTATGTTCAGGAAATTGTTGGTTCTAAGTGGCCTGTAACAAAAAAGTTCATGAAGCCCATCAGAAGATATAAAAATATCTCACCATGAGACCTATCCAGTTTAATGAAAAGAAGGACTAGGGGTGACATGATAGCAGCGTTCCAATATCTCAGGGACTGCCCCAAAGAAGAGGGAGTCAGAGCAACAGAGGGCAGGACAAGAAACCATGGATGAAAACGAATCAAGGAGAGAAGCAACCTAGAACTAAGGAGAAATTTCCTGACAGTGAGAACAATTAATCAGCAGAACAACTTGCCTCCAGAAGTAGTGAATGCTCCAACACTGGAAGTTTTTAAGAAGAGATTGGACAACCTTTATCTGAAATAATAGGGTTTCTTCCAAGGTCCAACTGTTCTGTTCTCTTCTATTCTCTCCTCTCCTCTCCTCTCCTCTCCTCTCCTCTCCTCTCCTCTCCTATTCTATTCTATTCTATTCTATTCTATTCTATTCTAATCTACTCTCTCCATTAATTGCTTTCACTGTCAGGAAATTTCTCCTTAGTTCCAGATTGGGTTTTCCTCTTACAAGCTTCCACCCATTGCTTCTTGTGGGTGGATAAGTGGAGAGCACATCAATTCATGACTGAGAAAAAGCTCTGAACTTTGTTACTGATGTACAGTGTGACTGCAGAACCATTTTCTGCAGTCACACTGTACATTCAATCAGTGTTTCTCATCCTTGGCAACTTTAAGATCTCTGGGCTTCAATTCCCAGAATTTCTCAGCCAGCATGGCTGGCTCGGGTGTTCTGGAAATTGACATCCACATGTCTTAAAGTTGCCTCAATTGAGAAACAATGCATTAAACCATAGAGAGTAGGTTTGCTAACTCACATAAAACCCATTCATAGTTGAAACTAATGAAATTTAGCAAGTTGTTCAACTGCAGGTGCTTGATCTTTCATGGCCATGCTTGAATATATTGTGTGAACATAGCCCCTGAGAGGGTTGAAATCCAACCAGTTATGCACAAGAAAGAAAGAGGACAAATAACTTTTGTAGCACCATCCCAAGGATTATTTTCCTACCAGATACCTGTTGTGGCCCACCAGCAGCCAGTGGAACTGGCAGTAGACTCAGACAGTGAGGAGGTTGGGGAGGAACATGGCCCAGTCCTGAAGTCTGTCCCAGGCTCTGATGAGTGCTCTGCATCCGAGGCAGAGATGGGGCCAAGGCTCTGACAGTTATCAGCTGCCTTTGGAGTCAGAGACCAGTGGGGCAGAAGAACAGCTGAAGCCTGATCCCAATGTGCATATGCACACAACTGCCAGGAGAAGGGAACAGTTAAGGAACAAGTTTGTTTAATTAGTGTGAAAATTTGTTTGTGATTCCCAGAGACTCCTTGCCAAGTGTTGTGCAGTCTTGTGCAGTGTTGTACTGCACAAGTAGTCTTGTGCAGTGTTGTGCTTGGAAGCTATCAGCTTGGCATCTCTCCAAGCCTGATAAGGTCTGTGGTTGTAATTCACCCTTGAAAGACTGTTTGCAGGGACTTTGCTGGATGTGAATGATAGGAATTCACATTAGCCTAACAAAAAGGGGTTTTGTTGGGACAAAGAATTTGCTTCATGATTTTGTGAAGCCTAGGTCAGAACAATACCTTCCAATGGTATGGAAAACTAGAACACCCAGAAATCTGTTGGTCACATTAGTAAGAAATTTTTGGACTCATCATTCCCAACACATCTCAAGCAACTAAATCAAGAAAGTTTCCTGCAAAGCTGAACCAAGATGCCAATACAACATGCGAGCATATGAATGTAGAAATAAATCATTTCTTTTTTTTACATTTGGGGAGGGGGGAGTATAAAAATCCTTGCTGGCATTCTTCTGCTTGTTTCCCCAGCAGGAGCTATTTAATAAGGTTGTCTTGACGACATATCATCCTCCTCTGATCCCCATGACAATCTTTCTTGCTGGAGCATCATTGGAAATACTACACAGCAGCCCCCACTTCTTCTGCCAGGGGGAAGAAACTGGGAAAACTTAAAATTCAAGGGATGTTAACATCCTTTTACCTGATCAGTTCTTTTTCTTTTAACAAGTTGGACTGCCAAAGATGTCCATATTCAGAGCAATGTTACTAGAAGAACTGTGATTAAGAGATAAAGGTAAAGGTTCCCCTCGTACATACATGCTAGTCGTCTCCAGCTCTACAGGGCGCTGCTCATCTCCATTACAAAACTGAAGAGCCAGCACTGTCCGAAGATGTCTCCATGGTCATGTGGCCAGCATGACTAAATGCTGAAGGCGCACAGAATGCCATTACCTTCCCACCAAAGTGGTGCCTATTTTTCTACTTGCATTTTTAAGAACTGCTATGTTGGCAGAAGCTGGAATAAGCAACGGGAGCTCACTCCATTATGCGGTGCTAGGAATGCGAACTGCCTAACTTTCAAATCCACAGCGCCGCATAATGGAATGAGCTCCCGTTACTTGTTCCAGCTTCTGCCTTTCTGATCGACAAGCTCAGCAACTTAGCCACTGAACCACCATGTCCCTTGATTAAAAGATAATAACCACACAAATTATACATTTTGATGTCTCAATTAAAATGAGGGACGTATTTTATGTTACAAAGCTACATGGAACAGTTTGAGGTGGGCTTTGAAGTGAGCAGCTTTTAATGTAATCAGTGAAGAGACAGTTTGGTCTAGTGGTTAAGACACCAGCTAGAAAGCAAGAGACTATGAGTTCAAGTTCCACCTTAGCCAGGAAATCCAGTTGCTTGATTAAGTTCTGGTCCCATCTGAAAGCCAGCTGGGTGACTTTGGGCCAGTCACTTTCTCTCTGCCCAACCCACCTCACAGAGTTGTTGTGGCAAAAATAGGAGATGTGTTAGACATGTTTGCCACTCTGGGTTATTTGTAAAAATAGTACAAGTGGGATGCAAATTAAATGAATAAATAGAGAGAGATTGAAGAATACCTGCTTCCCAATACCTCAAATCATAAAATTGGGAGAGGGCAGGAAGTGCGGGGAAAAATCTAGATACATGATAACAATTAAATAAACTATAGAGAAGAAACATCAAGCTCACTATAGCATGCTCCAAGCCAGGAGTCACCAACCTTTTGGACCTCAGGGACCACCAAACTCATAATTTTAGATCACAGGGACCACTAACTGGTTCTGTGGGCATGGCCTAATTTGTGGGTGTGGCTTGGTGGTCATGTGACTGGCTGGGCAGGCTTGTATGTAAATATTATAAATATTTATTATAAATATTGAATTTTTTATTTAAAAAAGAAACTTTTACCAAAGTCAGGCAAAGCAGGCAGGCAGATTGAGTTGCTCACAGAATCATTCAGAGATCTATCTATCTGCCATCGGCTAGCTCGGTCTCTCAAATTTGCTTGCCGTGAGTCTGCACTGAATTTGCTTGCAAGCAAACCTTCAGTCTAAGGAAGGTTTGGCTGTGCTTCGCTAGAAAGCAAGAAATCCAATCATTTCCTGCTTCCTAGCTAATCTAAATCTCCCGCATAGTAGAACAGATGATGGTCGGAAAAAGGAAAAATAGCAATTAGCAGCAAGTTTGCCAGGTAAGGAGTGAGTAGGCGGGGAGCCATGTGAGCTGAGCAGCCTTTTATTTCTGCGCAGCCTGGTTTAATTGCTTGGGGGGGGGGTGCTTTGGCATGAGATTTTCTCTGTGGCCCACCAAAATTTTCTCTTGTTGCAGCAAATCTTGTTTCCAAATCAGGACACAGACCACGAAAGGTTGGAGAGTACAGGTTTTATTTGTGCACCAAAGGCTCAGAGCATTAGTATGGCAAATTCTGAACCCCTGGCTCTTCCGGAGGCGTCACTTTTATACATTTCATAACCTCAGCCTAGCCTGGGGCGTTTCTTATGTTAAACTATACAAAAAGGAGAAGTACATTTCTGTTATTTTCTAGACCCATCCTTATTCACTGAAACAGCTTACTTCCAGTTCCTTAGTTCAGCAATTTCGTGGTTTTGCACAATATTTCTATAAGAAGCAAGGTAAGGGTCAGAGGATTTCTGGTAAATGCATATTTTGTTTTTGACCTTCCAAGTTGCTTCATTTCCCCTTTTGAAACTTCACCTAAATCTCCTGATTACTGTGGAGTTTCACACAAGGGGGCAAGCTCTTCACAAGTTCTCATATTCCCATAATGCCATAGGCTTATCAGTAGCCTTCTTTTCTACTAACATAGAAAGACTGTTGGAGATAGTTCTGACAAAGTTTAATGCTTTTGCAAAAGCAGGCAATTACAAATCCTTCTCAGCTGAGTCAAAGCTGGAAAAACGAAATCCCTTTTGAAGCACATTTGCGGATTAGATATTCTATTGAGATAGGGAAGTTTGACCACACTGAACAGGAAACTCTTCGCCAGGCAACTGAGCAAGAAACATGTTGTGGTTTCTTCAACTCAGATAAGCACTGTAAACATATCAGTTTTTTAAAATTTGAGACCCCTCTAGGTCATCCAGTCCAACCCTGTTTGATACATAATATCCTTTGAAAAGAATTCAAAAAAATACATATCTGTCCACCACACACACTATCCCTACCATATTAACATCTATTTTACTTGCTCTTATTTTCAGCCATACGTAGAGGGTCAGCTTCCGGAGTGACACCAGTATGGCCTCTTCTGCCCCATATGTGGCCTGCCCATTGCCGGTAGGGCAGTTATAAGGGGCGCTTCTTCAAGTGTACCACTCATTAGACTCACCCATGAATCCTTTAATTGACTTAAATCTCCTATATTATTTCTCAAACTAGTACTTATGACAGGGGGTCATCCAAACATCATTTCAAAAGGAGATAACCTAATTCCTTTTATTACTTTTGATTCCTTAAACTTTGATAGTACTATATCTCTCATAAAGGGAATCAAACAGGAGAGAAACATTAGAACCCAGAATCCTAACACAGCAGACTTTGTTGAACCCTTCACCAACCCAATTTGCTACGCTCCCAAATTTTTTATTAGGGCTAGCTGGTTTTGCCCAATGTTATTTTCCACACTTTCCTTTTGCTAAGGGTCCCAGGACCGCAGTCATATCCTTTAAATTTGTAGTCAAATTTAATTGTAAGTCCATTAGCTCCCAGAGTGCCATCCTCCACCTACGTATAGGCCCTTTAAGAGTTTCAAGCATCCGGGGGCATCACTGGTATCTAGGGATCCGAAGGCTCTTTACTTTCCAAGCCTGAATTCATTCCTTTGATAGGGATTCCCCTGTGTTGCTTTATTAATCTCATCACACAGGGTCCAAACCAACCAGTGGGGAGGCTAGTATAAGCATATTTTTCACATTCCATATACATAACTTCTGGGTTAGTCTAGTTGCTATTATTTGCTTAACACACTCATCACATTTTTTTTATTATTAGAACTTCACTCAGTCCAGTCCCATTGAGAAAAACATAATAGCCACCCACAATCCAAATTCATTGGATTCCATTAATCTCCCATATTTGATTCCACACATACGTTCGCAAAACACACAAATGTCTTGTTGAAGCTATTTTAGACAATTTATTCTTCCCTTCTTCCTGTTGCACGGTGTTAAGGTTCTTTCGACACCAAGCTGACTTGCAGTGAGATATATCTATCTTTCTGCAAAAAATACTTTTGCCTGTAATAAGTTACATAGAGAGCTTATATTTCTACTAGGTATATTTTAAGCTCATTATTTTAAGGTATATTTTAAGCTCATTATTCCAAATTCTTATCTTTTGCTTTACAAATTAATATTCATCACCCAACTCTAGCTATTGATGCTGGAGTTAGCGTTTCCCATTTATTAGAGGCTAGTTGCAATCACACTGTTGTTCTTGTTTTTGGTTGTGTTGCTTTTTCAAGGTTCCTAAATTGTTCATGTGTTCGTAGGCCACTTTGGCCCCCTTAAAAGTTTGATACAAAGTTTCTCTCCTTCCTTTCTATTGAAAGTCCTCACTCAGTGTAATTTCCCAACTCCCACCATCCAAACATTTAGTCTGTGGTTGTTATTTTATGTTGGGGAGTCCTAAATAGAAAAGGAATGTACAGTTTGTTCCTTCCAGGATTTTATCAACACCCACTATCCTGCTTTAAATTTGTGTATAACAAAGTCCAAGGTGGTGTATGTGCAAGGACCCCTTTCTGCCTTAAAAGAAGAGACTGGGACAATTCAAAATATATTTTCTCACTATTTTGTCTGTTAGCTAAGTTCTAGGCAAACCCTCCTTCCCATAGTATGGGATCCCCAACAACATCTCATCTCTCCTTCCACTGCTTTGGCACTTCCATCTATAAAGTAGTGCTACACAATCATGTTGGTTCCGCAATTCAGCACACAGCTTTTTTCTCATGTCCTATAGTTCTGTGGCCTTAACTTATAGTAACCTAAGTATCTATCTTGAGGTTTCACTAATTGGGCTTTCTTTCTTATTGCCTTAATGAACTTCTCACTTTTAACGGGTGAATCGGGTGGGATTCTACTTTCCAATGGGTAGGTGCGGCCAATTTACCCCGAGACCAATGAATCCAAGGTTTTATTTCAGCCACCTGAATGGCAAGGGGGGAGACAGTGTACTCTTCCTAAGGTACCGTTACTTTAACCCTGCCATAACCCATTGCCATAGTCCCATCCTCTTCAAACAAGAGATGTGCTTGAAGGTTGNGCAGTTTCTGTGCTATCGTGTTAAGGGTTTGGAGTTGTCGCATCCTGATAGTATCAGAAATCTGTACAGTATTTTGAATATTTAAGCGAAGTAATTTAGGGACTCAACCATACAATAATTCAAATGGTCAAATAGTCCTATTGGGCCCCTCAACCCTGCCTCCGGAAGGGGCATGGAAGCTACAATGCAGTTTCCAATTGATACCCAAAAAGTGAGAAGTTCACTAAGGCAATAAGAAAGAAAGCCCAGTTAGTGAAACCCCAAGATAAATACTTAGGTTACGGCCACATAACTACAGGACATGAGAAAAAGGAAGCTGTGTGCTGAGTTGCAGAACCAACCGACAGAAGTTTTTTTTAAGCAGCAGGCTATTGTAAAAAAAATTGCCCTGCTATCCAAATCATTCTATGAGTCCATAAAGGGGGGAGAAAGGGAACCCTTTGTTTGGACGTGTGAACAAAAATAGGTTTTTGAGACTTAAAAAAAAAAATTAGCATCTCAAGCTCAAACCATAAATTGTTGCAATAACATTATTCCTTCCCTGAAAGCTCACTGGAAATATCACTAATAATAATAATAAGTGATCATTTAGCATATTGTTGTACTGTGTAAATTTTGACAATTATTACTGACAATAGTACTGACAATTATTTGTAAAGCAAAACATATATAACTGTATTCAAATTTAGCTGTTTTAATACCCAAAGCATCTTTTCATTTATTGATAAAACTAGGCAGAGGTTCCAGTATCAAACCAAACATAACAGGAAATAAAGAATATCCTATATAAGTTGTGTAAAGTATCTTAATATGTGAAGAAATAATTCAATTTGCAATTATCCAGGCTGAAAGGTTAGAATAACAACACTTAATCTAATTTACATACTAAAGGGTCCAACTTTTGGCATATACATCCATCCACATCCACACACATACAAATACACACAAATAGGGTTCACCAAACCTGGATGTCTCTTTTCAAAGGAAAGAAACATAGTCAAGGTCTATGTTGGGTCAACATAGGTTCAACAAGGTCAACACCAAGGCACATAGAAGATGAAACCAGCCAAAGATGAATGCCCAGTTCAGGTAACATTTCTTTCTGGATACCCAAAATTATACCTATTAATAAATAAAAGATCCCTTTCTCCATACAGCTGTCATCTCCAGCTGCAATATTAATTAAGCAGGAAACTATTTGATATAGTTAATCAGTGGAGAAAACCCACAAAATCAGCAGGGTGCACTGAATGCCCCCTTTTTGCCATTCAGCTAACTGCAATTTAAAATAATTTGTAGAGGGCTCTATTGTTGGGAGGACCCAAGGAAAGATTTCAATATAAAGGGAACCACCTCAAATTCTTAAATTTGTAGACTACTTTTTGATTGCTGAAGTGCAGATTAAGCTGTTGAAATAAACTCTGCCTCTGCTCAAAGTACCTTGCCTGTGTGTTGTATGGAGAAGCCAGCCTAAATTTGAACTCAGAACTTTCTTCTAAGAAAATATGTGCACATTTTGTTGTGTACTCTTAATAGAGATGTACTTTTATTATTATTACAGATTAACAGAGTTGGAAGGGACCTTGTAGGTCATCTAGTCTAACCCTCCACCCAAGCAAGAGACCTACACCATTTCTGACAGATGGCAGTCCAGTTTTCTTGAAAGCTTCCAGTGATGAAGCTCTCACAACTTCTGAAGGCAAGCTGTTCCATTGATTGATTGCTCTCACTGTCAGAAAATTTCTCCTTATTTCCAGGTTGAATCTTTTCTTGTTCATTTTCCATCCATTATTCCTTGTCTGGCCTTCAGGTGCTTTGGAAAATAGCTTGACCCCTTCCTCTCTGTTCCAAAGCCTTCAGGTGCTTTGGAAAATAGCTTGACCCCTTCCTCTTGATCCCTTCCTCAAATATTGGAAGACTGCTATCATGTCTCCCCTGGTCCTTCTCTTCACTAGATTAGCCATGCCCAGTTCCTGAAACTATTCATCGCATGTCTCCAGTCCCCTAATCATCTTGGTTGCTCTAACTTGTATATATACTTAGCAGAATTCTGTACTTTCGTTCGCATGCTGATTGTTCATTGTATTCAAGAATACACATCAATCTATCTAGTATGTTTCTTTCCTTTGAAAGGAGACATCAGTGAAGTGGAACCTGAAAGGATGGGTGGTCTTCCATATGTTTGTGTGTGTGTGAGAGAGAGAGAAATAAATGATCCCATAGTTCAAGCTCATAAATCACTTGAGGAAATTCAACTAACTGACCACAGGAGACTAAAAACTTGCCTCCGAGTCTTTTACATTCATGTTTTTAGTGTCAAAAGATGTGGTTAAATATGATTAGTGGAGCAAGACCAACATTTGCTTTTTCATCTACTTTCCATTTTGACTCAGATTCAGACTGAAGATTTAATGTTCTGAACCAAGTATTAAAACTTGAGTAAAATTCTGCCTGCCTAGACAACATCCTCAGCCAGTAAATTGGACTCACTGAAAGCCTATGGTGTTAATCTTTCCCTACTCTTTGAGTATATCCTTTATGGTACATAGAAATGATGCCTGTTCCTTATTTACCATTCATCCCTTCCCCAGTAATGTGTAAAAAATAAAGTTGTAAATTAATTGCAAATTTCACCAAAGAGACTAGCAGTAAAGGAACAACTGTGGAGCCAGAATTCAGCAAAATCTGAAGCACCATCTGTTTCCATCTCTGCTTTAGGAGGTGATGGGCAAGTCAACTGATTGTGTTTTCCTTGGAAAAAAGAAAAGTACAGCTTCAGATATAAGCAGATACCATGTACCAATTCGCAAAATTTCAAACCTTTTGTTTTTATAGCTTCTTTTAGCTTACAGTGAAATTGTTGAGAGTGGCAATATCCTTCCATGATACCTGAGATGATAAATGCAAATTTGTGATTATTAAGACCAGAACATCTGAAAGATGTATTATAAGTGGATACTTGGCTGTGAGTTGTTGTATGATCAACAGAATCATGGAAAGAAAGACATATTTTGGAGTACTAACATAGACTAATTCTGCAATGTTTCAAAACCACTATATATATGTATTTAAATCAATCCTCACTCCCAACACATCCAAAACAGATTTTGCCTCAACCAGATCAGAAACTATTTTGCCATTCAAAGACAGAATTTGGTTTTTATCCCAAACAGTTGGAAAGTTCTTTCTCACTGTTGTTATGATAAATATGCTAGTTTCTTTCCAAACCTTCTTTGCCTTTCTGTGAAACCACAGTGGATTCATGCCTACAAGCCAAAACTGGGGTCTTGCTTGGAACTTTCAAATTGCCCTTGCCAAGTGGCCTCCTAAAAACATACTCAGCCTAATTAATTAAGCCATTTTTGAAAAAGGGAGTATTAAAAAGATAAGAGTTTTGAACTGGTATGATTAAAAAAAGATACAGCCAGGTGATCATAACTAAAGCCTGTCACACTGCACCAACAGATGGAAAGAGGATGTAAAATGGAGAGAAACACTTGCCATCCGTTGATTTATGTGATGCTTCCATTCTGTACTCACTGCATACGTTTTGCTTCCTCTCTATCTCTCCAGCATCCGTTTATTGACGTTTCATCCGCTCAGAAAGTTTTGAGCTGCTCAAAACTTTTGAGCGGAACGTATGCCAATTCGTCTTCTGCATCCGCTACGCATCCTCTAGGCATCGTTCTGCATCCACTATATCCGCTAGGCATCCGCTGCGCATCCGCGCAACTCCATCCGCTCCAGCGGTAAATGGACGCAGGAGAAGCGAACGACGCAGAACGGATGCAGAACGGATGCCTACGGATGCAGAATGGAACAAAGCATGTAAAACGGAAAAAACGTTCGCAGAGGGACCTATCTCAATATTAAGGATGTCTAGAGGGTGCCCAGAGGATGCAAAAAGACACCTGGGGAAACCTATACTGCCTAATAAAAGGGGGAGCAACTCATCTGGATCTCACTTTCAGAACAGCAGCCCAGCTGTGCAGACCTCTGCAGCCTTCATCTGGCTTCTTCCTTTCCACAGCACTCAGTCATGTCCACCATGGATTGTAACCAAAGTCCTTTGGCAGCCACCATCATTCTGCAACAGTGCGAAGCCATCTACAGGCTCTGTGAACTCTACTACGGGAAGAAAAAGAGGTGGCCAAGAAGCGTCTGGGTACCGAATGGTTCGCCAGAAGAGCAGAGGACAGACTGTACAACAAGCTGATGGTGGAGCTCAGGAACGAAGACACTCGGGCATTCCAACTTCATGAGGATGCCTCCAGCCATGTTTGACGAAGTTGTGCAGCGGCTGACACCCAGGTTGACCAAGGCAAACACCAAACTTCCACCCAGCCAGGAACCTGGGCTCAAGATGGCACTCACTCTGTGCCACCTGGCCTCAGGGACCACCTACAGGAGCATGCAGTATGGCTGGAGGGTAGCACACAACACATCAGCATTGTGGTCAGAGAAGTGGCAGGCCATCATTGAAGAATACAAGGGACTCCTCCAGTGCCCCTCCATTGAAGAAGGATGGAAGAAAGTTCAGAGCAGTGGTATCATGGTGGAACTTCCCCCACACCGTTGGATTCCATCGATGGCAAGCACGTGGCCTGCAAAGCTCCAGCCAACGTCAGGGTCCTGCTATCACAACTACAAGGGCTTCTTCAGCATCATCCTCTTCGCGCCATGGTCGATGCTGACTAACAAGTTCATGTACATCAATGCTTCAGGCAACGGCTCATCTTCAGATGCCCAGGTATACAACGCAAGTGACCTCAAGGGTGGGCTGGAACGCAACTCTCATCGTGGCTTCCCAGATCCAGAACCCTGCCCAACGACACGCAAGATGTTCCCTACTTCACGTGGGGATGAAGCCTTCTCCCTCACAACCACCTCATTGAAGCCCTACACCTCAAATACCTCACCCGTGAAGAGAGGATCTTCAACTACAGGCTGTCCAGGGCAAGGCGGGTGGTGGAGAACGCCTTTGCATCCTGGCCAAACAGGTTCCAGGTACTTCTCACCACCATGCAGCATCACCCAGAGACCGTGAGGAGGATCATGGAAGCTTTCTGCATCCTGCACAATCTCAGTCGCACCCGCTACCAGTTCTTGCAGAAGAGGCTCGTGGACCTCCAGCAAGGCAATGGGGACATTGGACCTCGGGAATGAGGCAAGGGCGAAACCTGATAGACACTGAGATGTGCAAGGCCCCAACAGAGCCTCACGTGAAGGGAAGAAGCAGCGCAACCTCCTGAAACACTGGTGCAACTCCCCAGCTGAAGCAGTAGAGTGGCAAGACAGGATGATAGATGCTTAATGGATGCTTCCTTCAGCCTGTCTCATCACACTGATGAGATTGGGCCATGTATGTTGGGTGGTCTTACAATGAACAGGGCATTAAGAAAGAGTTGTGTTTATGTTGACATGTGTGGATGATTGATTACATTGTTATTGATAATAAGGCGCATAGGTGTGGCACCTGGAGGGTGACCATCCAGTTCCACTATGCTTGCACTGGAGGTTTATCTATCCCACAGCTATACCCATCCCAAAGGATATCCCTGCCCATCCACTGCTATCTCAACCATCAACTGCTATCTTAACCCATCCCACAAGCATGCAAAGGCTTAAACCATTTCTCAAAGTTTCCAGCAAGACTTTATTAAAAAAAAGAAAATAAGCAAGTGTTGAATCAAAAACAGACTTATTAACAACAAGCTATAAAACAAAAATGAGTCTCTGGCACTCCTCTTGGTCGTTCAGTCTCAGGGGTGAAGGGTCCAGGTGCTGTGGAGGTGCTGGTGCTGGAGTGCTTGTCATCAGCTCCTCCAGAAGCAGAAGCAGCAGAGCCCCAGCCCAGAAGAGCGAGCCCGTGCTGCAGAAGCCCCAGCAGAACCAGAGTGAGGCCAGGGGGCAGATGGTAGTCCTGTCCCTCTTGCAAGGGCTGGCAGCAGATGGCTGAGGCTTGCTGTGTTTCCGCATGGTTGTAGGGTTGCTGGCTGGCAAGGAGGCTGGCAGGAACCAAGGCTGGCAGGAAGGCTGGCAGGCAGGCAGGCACCAAGGCTGGCAGGCAACATGAACCAAGGCTGGCAGGAAGGCAGGCAGCAAGGCTGGCAGCAGACTGGCTGGCAGCAAGGCTGGCAGGCAGGCATATAGCAAGGCTGGCAGGGAGGCTGGCAGCAGGGCTGGCAGGCAGCATACATCAAGGCTGGCAAGCAAGCTTGCAGCAAGGCTGGCAGGCAGGCATGCAGGCAGGGCAGGCAAGGCTGTCAATCCATCCGGCAGCAGGTCTTTCCTCTGAATAGTGACCTGCTTCCGAGCTTCCCTTATACCGCGGGGCTGACGCAATGCATCCTCCCCACATGCCCAATTAACGCTAGCATCCGTTAGGTTTCCGCTATGCATCCGCTAGCTTCCGCTCTGCATCCGCTTCATCCGCTCGCTCCGCTCTGCATCCGCTGTATCCGTTCCGCATCCGCTTTACTGAGGTCCCCCGAAGCCTTGCGGATGGCCATCCACTCTCATCCGCTTCCATCCCCTGGCTTCCATTCCGCATCCACTTTCCATCCGCTCTGCGTCCTCCCCGCGTCTGTTCCTTTCGTGTTATCCGCTCCGTTATGCAAATTTTCGCCCCTTCTTGAGAGTGGATAACAACGGATGGAACATTTTTCTCGTCTGTTGTGTCTTTACTAAGTTTTGCGATCCTTGGGCAGTGTGACAGGGCCTTTAGGTTGAAAGCACTTCAGGACAGAAACATAAGATAAGTTGTAACTATATGGTGTTCAACAACAGAATATGTTGTTAGATTTTGTCCAGTCAGGTATACAAT
Source organism: Laticauda laticaudata (assembly GCA_004320025.1). Lineage (NCBI taxonomy): Eukaryota > Metazoa > Chordata > Lepidosauria > Squamata > Elapidae > Laticauda > Laticauda laticaudata. Next base: position 26,959 of record BHFT01014057.1, read on the forward strand.
TTACAAAACATTACAACACTGTGAATATTTAACAGAAATTCTTAGTAATAGCAGTATTTTACCAAGAGTCTAAAAATGACATACCTGCAGTGCAGGGGTGTCAAACTCAAGGCCCCCAGGCTGGATCTGGCCCAAGGGGTGCTTGGATCTGGCCCGAGAGGCCAACCTGGAAACAACAAAGGACCAACCCACAGTGCCTCTGCCAGTGAAAATGGAGCTGTTTTCACTGGCAGAGGGTTTCAGAAGACCATTGCCTCCAAAAATGGAGCTCAGGAGTCTGTTTTTGCTTGCAGAGTGCACGAGTCAATGCTGACACCCCCAACATGAGTGACATTGATCTGGCCATGCCTAACCCACCCTCCCAGGTCAAACACAATCCTGATGTGCCCCCCCAATGGAATAGAATTTGACATCCCCACTGTAGTGTTTTGTTTTTTTTTTATACATAGGGAGCTTGCTTCTGAGTTCATTTATTTTAGTTAGTGTTTTGGGCCTCTTTTGATGTATCACCTTCAATATTTCCAAGTCATGGAATCTAATATTTCCAAGTCATTGTTCTATGCAATCTAGAACTTTCTGCTAATCCTTCAGCCACAAATGGATCGCTCTCCCATTTGGTCATGTCTTACTTTCTGCAATGTTATATATGAAGTGAATTTGTTTAACCAAACATTCTGATAAGTATAAACATGATTCAGACATATTTCCATAAAGTTGCTTTTGTTACTGCTCAGTATTCCCGGTTAATTTTCATTAATGTGCTTGTTTCAGAAAATGGTAAATGATGGGGGTTGGAGTTATGAGAATTTCATGTATCTTCATTTTATCCTCTTGTTTGATAGTATTCTGCCTGTCCTATACAAATACTGTACAAAGGCAGATAAATAAACTCCACAAAACATCCACACAAAGTCTTTTTTATTGGTTCATCAGGCATCCCGTCAACTCACATTTATGATGAGGTTCTTCTTTATTTCCAATCCTTTGCATATCTTGAGTTGTGGTGTAGGAAGATAATAAGGTCTCAACCCCATGATGATTGAAGCAGCCGCATGGTATGGTGGCTTCAGGCGAGAGTGAGGGAGCCTCCCCCAACCCAACAAGGGTCAATTTTTTTTTACAAAGTTTTTATTTTTTACAACAAACATATGAACAAAACATAAAAACATAAAGCCCTCTTTCAATTATATACATACAGTGTGTCAGTTGGTTACAATATTTTGTGCTATCCTTTTTTTACCATTACTCACAAGTTGTATAAATTCTCACTTCATTGGTCTAGCTNTATGATTTAATCTTATACATTCATCCAATGGTTATATATTTTATATTGTATTCTTTATCAGTCTGTTAACTTTTATTGTAAGGCTTACTAATCTATTTCTTTTCCATGTCTTTTTATCGAACAATTGATAAAATAAATCCCATATCATATCAAATTGTTTATCCTCTTACCAACAAGGGTCAATTTAGTAACCAATCAGGATTACAGATGGACTACATTTCCCAGGATACCTTAACTACATTTACCATGATGTATTTCCTTAAGGGGACAGCTCAAAATTCCGAACTAACTATCCCAAACTATCCCGAACTAACTATCCCAAACTGTCTGGACAGCACAGATAGCTTATCTAGACTTCTGGGTAACTGTCCACTTCCAAAATGATACTTTTTCCTCAACAGCTTTGCTGCTTCTCGGCACCATCTCTCTTTGGTAAGGTGAGACATGCTTGTTCATTCTGAGAAGTCATGGAAAGATGGGAAACATTTGCTGACTAAAGAAAGTCCTTAGAAAGTTCAGAGGCTCTTTTACTGCACTTGTATCTTGTAATCAGTATTGGTGAGGTCTGATAGCAGCATAGTTTATGCTTTGCAAATGAGCTTTTAAAATGACATAAGTCCAATTATCCATGAACAGTCATCCTTGCTACAAACATCATACTGATATGAGCTTGCTCTACTGAATAGAAGAATGCAGTTCATCTAAGGTAACGAGGTTCATTCCTTTTCCCAGCAATCAGCTTGAATCTCAGCTGTCATCTAAGTACCTCTAACCCATCACATTACCAAAATAGCAAGCTTCTTAATCCTCGACTGCCCAGAACAAAGGTTTAATTCACTCAGCAGGACTGAAAAAAGACCTCATGAATCTGCCAGTAGCATAAGTGTTATTTTTGTAAGAAAACAGGGAAACAGGAATCTGCTGATATATGTTAGATTAAAGAGTTTATTGTGTTGAGATAAATCTTCCAAGTTTAAGGACAACTAAACGAAAGATATAGAATTTCTCAACATGGCATCAACTACACAACACTTGGACCTCATTTGTAATCCATATCAAGATGTCCAGGAATGGGTTTCAAAAAATTTAGCAATTGCTTTTCTGCCCAGTTGTTTTGTGGGCATGGCCATGGTGGGCATGGCCTAGTTGGCCTCATGTATCACAGCAGGGGGGCTGTTTTCACCCTCCCCGAGCTCTGAAGGCTTTCTAGAGATTAGAAACAGGCTCATTTCTGGCCTTCTGGGAGGCCCATTTTTCACCCTCCCTGGGTTCCAGAGGCTTTCCTCGAGCCTCCAGGAGGGCAAAAACAGCCTCCCTGGGTTCTGGAGGCTCTCCTGAGGCCAGAAACAGGCCATTTCCCAGCCTTCTGGAGCCTCTGGGAAGCCCATTTTTCGCCTTCCCTGAGCCTCTGCACAGGCCTTGCATTTACCTGGGATCCAAAATGGGCCACATGGAGACTCCAGGAGGGGCAGGGGGGGCAGGGCCAGCCAGTTGTTACAACTATCAGTTCGGCGAACTGGATGTAAAATTAACATCCGGTTCGCTTGAACTGGTGCAAACTGGTAGCACCCTACCTCTGAAGATTTCTTTAAATGAGAAGCAAACTGCTATGTGAGTCACAACACAATTGGTCAATGGTGACCTGGCAGAATAGTAGTGATAATGCTCAGTGCAAGGCGAAACATTCTTTTGTTACAAGTTGATGGTAAATTGATAGAAGATTTGGTCCTCAAATCTTGCCTGTTCCTCGTCTACTAGGTTTGTATTGTTTTACTGAACCTAAAAACTGCTAATATATGTATCTAATGTAAAATGTTTTAATTGCACTAAGCAAGCTATTGGATCTTAGATTGTTGGGTCATCCTACTTTAGTTTTCTGAAAATAAGAATTGCCATTAGCCCATAATCCCCAAGGATGTGATCTTATTTGTCTGTAGTTGTGTATAGTGAGGCCAGAAAGGGTGGCCATCAAACTCCCATTGGTTTGATTTCTAATAAGCTTAGGGAAATTTAACCACTGTCAGGGATTTTCTTGGTCTTCACTGAGCAGTTAAATGCTTGCCTTTTATGCAGTCATTACTGATGACCAGGTTGTCAGATCTCACACAGCATGGTTTTCTTTATTTGCATTATTTATTACATTTTTTATCCTGCCTTTATTACTTTATAAGTAACTCAAAGCAATGAACATACCTAAAACTCCTTCTTCCTCTTATTTTCCCCACAACAACAATCTGATAAGGCAGTTTGGAATGAGAGAGAATTACTGGCCGAATGTCATCCAGCCAATTTTTCATGCCTTGGATAGGACTAGAATTCATTGTCTCCTAGTTCATAGGCACTTTAACCAGAGGTGATATTCAGCAGGTTCTGACCACTTCTGGAGAACCAGTTAGCGGAAATTTTGAGTAGTTTGGAGAACTGCAAACTGACTGGCCCCACCCCTATCTATTCTCTGCCTCCTGAGTCCCAGCTGATCGGCTGGGTCTTCTTTTGTTGCCCTGCACAGGAGTACAGAGCTGGAAAGCAGGTTAGTGGGGAAAGGAGGGAATGGAGATTTTGCAGTATCCTTCCCTGGAGTGGGGTGGGAATGGAGATTTTGCAGTATCCTTCCCCTGCCACACCCACCAAGCCAAGCCCACCACACCCATCAAGCCATGCCAAAGGAACCAGAAGTAAAACTTTTTGAATCCCACCATTAACTTTAACCACTAAGCCAAACTGGTTCTCAGTGTACTACTTCCAAAACACTTTGAGGACCAGAGAAGACTCATGCCACAAATATAATTAGCAACTTTGTGAATGTCTTAAAACAGTAAATAACAACCAGGAGAAGATTCAAACAGTCAAAATCATGACAAGAGTTAGATGGAGAATAACCATTTGTCTCTGCTGTGATCCTATTCTGGATCAGTTTCCTGTTTGAGTTGGCAAAAAACTCTGATGTAGAAGGGAGCTTTCTTCAAATGGAAAGATCAGAAATGGGGGACTCTTCTGTACAATGGATCTACCCAGGTTGCAAAGGATTGAAAACTTCTTATCACTGCTGCTGCCAAATTCCAAATTCTGGCAGCATTCCCATTTTTAATTTCAGCTTTTGCAAATAATTAAGGTAATAAAATGCAGGTCAATTTTGATCCCACAGATCAAAATTGGGGTTAAGTTTTTTTTCTGTTGTCATTTCAAAAGCAGCTAAAGGTTTACATCAATCAATCAATCAATCAGAATGGAGCTCGAAAGGAACTTGGAATCCAACTTCCTGCTCAATCAGAAGAGCCCATACCAGTGATAGCTAACCTTCTCAGAACCAAGTGTCCAAAGCGTGCACTTATGCACCCCCAAAATGCAGTGTGTGCATGACCCCCCCACATGCTCATATGACCCTCCTGGTGATCCCTGTGATGCCCATGTGTGCAACCCCACACATGAGCAACCCCGTGCATGTGTCCCTCCCCTGCTCATGTGCACATAACTTCCATGCATGCACCCCGCCCCCACACATTCATGCACTACTCCCTCACATGCTCCCCCCATGCATGCACAGCAGAAACTTGAAGACCGGCTGGCTGGCAGGAGGTTGCGCATGCATGTGCAGCTGAGCTGGGGTGATGGCTCATGTGCCCAGAGAGAGGGCTCTGCATGCCACCTTTGGCACTCATGCCATAGGTTCGCCATCATGACCCTATACCATTTCAGATAGGTGGTTGTCCAGTGATGAAGCACCCACAACTTCTGAAGGAAAGCTGTTTCACTTTTTAATTGTCCTCACTGTTAGGAAGTTTCTTCTAGATTCCAGGTTGCTTCTCTCCTTGATTAGTTTCCACCCATTGTTTCTTGTCCTGCCTTCTGGTGCTTTTGAAAATAAGTTGACTCCATCTTCTTTGTGACAACTGCTCAAATATTTGAATATCATGTCATCCCTAGTCCTTCTTTTCTCTAGACTGGCCATACCCAATTCCTGCAAACGTTCTTCAAATGTTTTTGTCTCTAGGTCCTTAATCATCTTAGTTGCTCTCCTTCACAATTTTTCCCAAAGTCTCAACATATTTTTTTTTTAAATGTGGTGACCAAAACTGCAGCATTCTAAGTGTGGTCTTATTAAGGATTTATAAAGTGGTGCTAATACTTCACATGGTTTTGATTCTATGCCTCTATTTATAAAACCAAAGATTGTATTAAATGTTTTTTAAAATATTTTATTGTTATGTTATATGATTAAAAATTATTATGTCTTGGCTTTATTTTATTAAAATATTTTATTAAAATAAGACCATGACATTTCATCCACAAAGAAAAAAGTCTAAAGTTATTTTGTCATCTGAAGACAGTTTTTCTTCCAAACATCAAATTTATTGTTGATCTGCCAATTGCAAGGACGTTCTTTGCAAGGATGATGTTTAAACCATTTGTTAAAATTCATAAATATTAGCCTTGACAGTCTAATTGTGCTGCCTCTTCTGCTTTGGAAACAGATTAACTGGGATGACTCTTGAAAAGTGAAAGAAAAGAGACTGAGGATGGCCTTGGAACACTCTATTCACAAGATTAATACAAATTGTTACTATCCCAGACAACCATGATTTTCTTTACAATCCCACAATCATTTTGTGTCCTATGGAGAAACTTGTCTCGTTGCCATATTTGATAATTAGCCATGAGTGTGGCTCCAGCTATCCCAATTTCAACTCCTGCATTTCCTCACTACTAGTCAGACATCTACAATTTTGCAACAATCCACTAGTGGTCTTCAAAAAAGAGTGACAATTGCTAGCACATTGAAACAGATCTACTTCTTTAATCCCCAGTTGGGTGTCCTCAAGTTGTATTGGTGCAAAACCACTTAGAAGCCAAAGACTGGGATGATCAGAATTGCTTTAGACAAAGGTATGCAAACCCCTCAAATAATTTATTTTTTAATTCTATCTTACCTTTAATTGTATCTTACCTTTATTATTTTTAAAAATAACGCAAGATGGACATGTCAAATCCACCTTCCTCCTCTCATTTTCCCCACAAAAGCAACCCTGTTAGTTGAAAGATAATGAGTGGCCCAAAGTCACCAGCTGGTGACTTTAACTCATAGTCTTGGACTTTAACTCATAGTCTTCTGCTTTCTAGGCTGGTACCTTAACCACTAAACCAAAATAAAGTTGTTGTTTTGTTCTCATGAAAAGGAAGCTAATGGCATTGTGATGATGATGATGATGATGAGGAGGAGGAGGAGGTTAGTATTAGTAGCAATAGTCATATTCTATCTGGCATGAGATATTTAAATGCTATTGTCTTGGTATCAAAATATTGTACAACAGCCTTGATTTGTGAGCTTAGTAAGAGAAAACATGAGGAATAAAATGGGACTTTTCAGGTAGCTGAGGGAAGTCACCCAGAAGGTTGTGATAAAGAAAATTAAATTAAAGACAGGTGCTTTTCAAATCATGTTCCTAAAGCATTCCAGATGCCACATGCTGTGCTACTTGATGAGACCATCTTCAAAGACTAACCCAGGCATGGTACATTATAATTAGTAGTTATTGCTCTATTGGTTTAATGTGAACTGTTATGCTGAAGAAAGCCAAAGGGAAACATCAAAGAATAAAAAAAAACTAAGGGCATTTGAGAATTTCAAAAATTGTTATCTTCTGCTGGTGCTGCTGGTGCTGCTGGTGTTGCTGCTGGTGGTGCTGCTGGTGCTTCTCCTGCTGGTGCTGCTGCTGCTGCTGAGCTTTCTGCCTTGCTGTGGCAGACCAGCCCCAAGGCCCTCAAAGCCCTGCTGCTCAAAGCCCCTGCCAGAGGGAGGAAGAGGCAAGGGAAAGGAGAAGGGAGAGAGGAAACAGTACACCCTTTCCGAGGAGCATGAGGAGGAGGTGCTGGAATGGCTGAGGGAGAACGAGGACCTGTGGAGAAAGGGCCACAGATCTTTGGTGACACCAAAGAGGAAGCAGGCAACTTGGAGAGACAAGGCAGAGAGCTGCTTTCAGACCTGCTCCTGGGATGGTGGAAGCACATGCACACCTGGTACGGGAAGCTAACCTGAAGAAATCTGGGCAGGCTGCTGTCAAGCTCACTGACCGGGAGATATACGTCATGGCCAAGTGCAGCTTCCTGGAGGGTGAGGTCCGCCCCTCTGACAACCCTATCCTCAGACAGCCCACAGACAAGCCAGTCCTCTTCCAGCAGGAGACAGCTATCGTGTCCAGGCAGGTGTCTTTGGAGGGCCTCATGGCAGCAGACCCCCCCCCCGACAGCTGCACTGCCATGCCAGAGGACATGGAGGATCCCCTGTCAGAATGGAGGAAGAAGCGGCAGCCACCAGAGACCAACCCACCCCCACCCCCAGCTCCACCTCCACAGAAAGCAGGCAGAGAGGCAGAGGCAGATTGGAGGGCCAGAGTCACACTGTCCTGTTGGAGGTCAGGGACACAATCAAAGCCAGCACAGATCTTCTCTCTCAGCTGGTCCACAGCGACATATCATAATATGTGCACAACCCTCCAGGCCCCAGCTGAACCTGCTCCTACCCACTCCAGGTTCTGCTCATCCACCCCAGGCAATTGTCACAGCCCTTCCATGGCTTTCAACAGCCCCTCACCTCCCAAGGCTACAGTACCAGGAACTTCCCACAGCAGAGGCAGCCCTTCCCAGTCCAGGCCCAGGTTCATCGCACGCCACAGACGCCTCACCTCGCCCAGCTGCAGACCAGACAGCCCCACTACACTCCTCCTTCCTCCACCCCACAGCCAAGCCCCTCAACGACAATCTGTCATCAGTCTTGGGCCTAACATCCCAGGTCCTTGATGAAGGGCCTCTCAACCTCACTGGACTGAGTCAGCTCTCTCAGAGCTTCCTGACACACCCATACCCTGTTGTCTCTCGGGTCAAGCACCCCCAATGGCACCTCAGACCAGCACTCCACCCACAGCCACCTCCACAGTCTCTGGCTGCTTGACAGCTAAGACCATGGACATGCCTCAAGAGTGACTGAGAATAGTGCCAGAGACTGAGTTGTTAACTGTCACTTTAACTTTGCTTAAAGAAACTTTACTTGGTTCATTTTTTTTAATAAAGTCATACAGTTTGCTTAAGACAGTTTTATGTAGTAAAGGTTATCTTTGCTTCACACACTTGGTTCATTTTATTTACTTTATAAAGTGTTGGTGAAAATTTGAAAAAATGGTTAAGCCTTTGCATGCTTGTGGATGGGTAAGGATAGTTGTGCGAATGGGTAAGGAAGCTGTGGGATAGATAAACCTCCAGTGCAAGCATAGTGGACTGTATGGTCCACCCTCCCAACTGCCACACATATGGTATTTTTTTTTTTATCATAAACAATTTATTCATATGATCAACACATTTCAAAATAAACAAAGCTCTTTATTAATGCCCTATTCATTGTAGGACCACTCAACATACATGGCACATATCTCATCACTGTTATGAGACAGGCTCAAAGGAAGCATCCATTAACCATCTATCATCCTGTCTTGCCACTCCAGTGCTCCAGCTGGGGAGTTGCACCAGTGTTTCAGGAGGTTGCGCTGCTTCTTCCCTTCACATGAAGCTGCTGTTGGGGCCTTGTACATCCACAGTGTCTATCAGGTTTAGTCCTTGCCTCCATTCACCAGGCTCCATGTCCCCATTCCCTTGTTGACGGTCCACAAGCCTGTTCTGCAAGACTGGGTAGTGGGTGCGCATGAGATTGTGCAGGATGCAGCAAGCTTCCACGATGCCTCTCACAGTCCCTGGGTGATGCTGCATGGTGGTGAGAAGTAACCTGAACCTGTTGGCCAGGATGCCAAAGGTTCTCCACCACTGTCTTGCCTGGACAGCCCGTAGTTGAGAAGTCCTCTCTTCACGAATGAGGTATCTGGAAGTGTAGGCTTCATGAGGTAGGTTCTGAGGGAGAAGCGTCATCACCCACGATGCAGTAGGGCACATCTTGTGTGTCATTGGGTAGGGGGTCTGGATCTGGAAAACCCATGATGAGGTTGCGTTCCAGTCCATCCTTGAGATATGTCTGGTGCATCTGAAGATGAGCCATTGCCTGAAGCATCGATGTACTGAACTTGTAGTCAACATAACCATGGTAAAGAGGATGATACTGAAGAAGCCCTTGTAGTTGTAATAAGAGGACGCTGAGTTGGCTGGAGCTTGCAGGCCACGTGCTTCCCATCTATGCCCAACGGTGTGGGGAAAGGTTCCACCTCTGATACCACTCTTTCTGCAACTTTCCTCCAGCTTCTATCATTGGTGGGACATTGGAGGAGCTCTTCCACGTATTCTTCGATGATGGCCTGCACCACTTCTCTGACCACTTTGCTCGATGTGTTGTGTTGGCCACCTCAAGCAATACTGCTGTTCTGTATTGGCTTCCAAGAAGGCCAGGTGCGCAGAATCAGTGCCACGCTTCAGTCCCAGGGGTCCACGGTTGGTGACGAGTTCGGTGCTGGCTTGTCAACCTGGTCTCAGGCACGCTCTATACAACTTGTCAAACATGGCTGGTTGCAATCCTATTGAATGCTGGAATGCACGAGCGGCTTCATTCCTCAGCTCCAACCATCAGCTTGTCATACAGTTCCCAAACTCCACTCTTCTCCTGATCCATCGTTCGGACCCACACCAGCTATTATGACGTCCCTTCTTCTCCCTTGCCAGTAGAAAGTGTGAAACAATCTTGGAACAGGCTTGTCTGGTGTTGATGACTCACAGCTACCATAAGTGACTTGTTAATTCCCAATATGGTGAGTATCAATGGATCACTGTCGGAAGAGCAAGTCAATCAAGCCGTGAAGCTGTCTGTACACCAACGGCATGCTGCGACTCATCACTGACGTCATGTTTACTTTCCCTCCCCTTTTTATGGAAATACCGGTTTTCTCACTAGGTCCTTTCACATACTTAGGCATACTCCAGAACTATGCCTAAATATCTCATAGATACATCCCATATAACATTTTGTCCGGTTTTAATGCTTTATATACCGAATGCATCCGCTCTCACATCCTTTCTCGATTCTGTGCTACTAACGCTGGTGTGGACGTCTCAGTGTACCTTTTGGCTTCCTCCCTCTTTCCGTTTCAGCTGCCAGCGGATGGAAGTTGCGAGGATTCCAGAGTGACTGCGAGAGGATACAGACTGATCTTTAACCAATGCACACACGGGTAGAATGGTTTTGTTGCCTGTATGTGTCGCGGATGTACATTGTATGCGGCGAAAGTTCACCCGCTCAAAAAGTTTTGTGTAGCCCAAAACTTCTTGGGCGCGGATGAAATCGCAGTGGATGGACATGCTTGACGAATAGAGCGTATGAAACAACGTATGCAAGTGAGTACATAATGGTGCATGGCGTTTTCAACGGAGTTTTCCAACGGATGGCAAGCTTTTTTGTCCATTTTACATCCTCTTTGCATCCGTTGGTACAGTGGGACATGGGCTTAAGTGCTATTGCTATTGCTACCTCCTACTATCAATGCAATAGGCCTTTATACTATTAAAATATTACAGGTTTCCTTTTCTGTCATAGAATGTACTTTGGATTCCCAGGGAAAAGGGAGTAGATTCCAGAGGAGTAAGAGGTAACTAAGTTCAGATACTTTGTGTGAGAGAAAGAGGTGAAGACAGCCCCTCCCGAATAGTTTCCAAAGTATATGGTCCTTGTGGAAGTCCTTGACTTAGAGCACAATTGAGCCCACAATTTCTGTTGCTAAACGAGAGAGTTGTTAAGTGNGAACTTTTCCCCATTTTACACGCTTTCTTGCCACAGCTTCCCCATGGACTGAGCTTGTCAGAAGGTTGCAAAAGTTATCACATGACCCCAGAACACTGCAACTGTCATAAATATGAATCAGTTGCCAAGCAGTTGAATTTTGATCATGTGACCAGAGGGATGATGCAATGGTTCCAAAAGTGAAAAACTGTTATAAGTCACCTTTTTGGGGTGCTGTTGTAACTTTGAATGGTCACTAAATGAACTATTGTAAGTTGAGGACTACCTGTAGTAGCTTGCTACAGTTTGGCAAGAGTTTGTTCTGAGGTGCAAAACAATAAAGTCATTTGCTTGGAAGAACCATCACATATCTTTAGTTTCTGGAGCCTGATATTTTCTGATTCTTGAATTCCTTTTTGTTTTATTTTATTTTTCAAGGCAAGCCATTCTGATTTTGGGACTAAGCTGTTCATTTATGTTAGCTTGAAGAAAACCAGAAGTTCTTTAAATATTCCCTTTCCAATGGAAATGAAAGCAATTGTTACAAAAAGCCAATACCATGATAGATCCTCCCTACATTACTTCCAACTTGATCCTTACTTGGTGGTACAGTGGGTGGGAATATCCTGTAGCAATGATCTTTGGAGAGTGTAGGCTGGAAAAGACAGGATAGGAGTACCTAGCTTGAAAGAAGCAAGGAGAACTATATGACAAGCATAAAGGAAAATTGATGGACTTAAAATCACTTAGAGAGAGAGAGAAAGTAAATTATACTCCAGGGCAATATCTGAAATAAGGCAAATGGAAATTATCTAGTTTTCACGAATGTAGCATAATTTCCCCTAAGGCTGGCTGAGCCACATTTTTCTTGCATTTCACAAAACTGTAATTTGCAGAGGAGATAGGGAATAATATGATCTGTATAAAAGATGCTGAAATGCTATTTTTCTTGACAGACTTATTTATGTAAAAGAACTTGGAGATCTGTATTCAGACTGGCCAAGTCATTTTGTAGAAGGTGGGAGTATCTGAGCACTGAAAAGCAATGCCTCCAAGTGGGAGCTAACAATAGCTTAAAATCTAAACAGCCTTTTTTGATCCAAAATTTAGAAAGCCTTATAAATAGGTTTTCTGTCTGCCTCTCTAGAAAGGATGTCATAAAATAGCCAGAACCACAGATAGAGATCTTGTGCAATGTGAAACATTAACTTTAGAAACCCCAGCAGGATATTATGGACCAGCACTGGATTAATGGACACAGAGAAGACTTAAATTGAACCAATACTTAGCTTGTTTCCAGTCATATTTCAGAACCTCTGCTCTGGAAATATGTGTAGCAATAGGAGAAGATGGACATGAAAATAAATTAGCCATTAGGCTTCATCCATTATCTGAATTCCCACCCCATACCAGGTTTTCCAATAAGAAAACCAGATCTTTAACCCTTGTAGAAACTAAAATTGAATTAACCCTATAGGCATTTTTCTTTTTTGTCTTGCTTATGAGGAAAAAGGACTGCTTCCATTTTTCAGTGTGTTAATCCATAAAGTCATAGTTATATCAGCTTACGAGCAAGGCCAATTATTTCTTTGTGTAAGACTTCTGATTCATTCTAATCTACATTTTCTGGAAAAGACTATGGCCCTTAGAAAATACTTTTCGTGTGTTTTGCTTCCAGAAAATATGGAAGATAATCTTCAGTAAAATGTGTAGGAAAAAAGAAATTGGAGAGGCAGCATGAGGAGCTCCAGCAGGCACAGGCAGTGCCAGGTGACAAGCCCTCTAATCCCTGCAGGTGCAGCCAGCGAGGTGGAAAGTCTAACACCTGAGACTTGCCAATAAGCCAGAAAAGAGCTCCATTCCTCAGCAAATGCTTAATTCAAAAGTACTCGGAGATCTCCGATTCCTCCCATCCTTGACCAGCACACTAGTAAAGAACTCATTCCTCAGTGGGCACTAAGTTTGGGAGCACTCTATTCAAAAGCACTCAACGATCTGTGACTCGACCCATCCTTACTAGAAGGTAAGGCAGTGAGGCTCACTAGTACCAGGGAGCTCAATGATCATCCTTGCAGGGTGGTGAGATGGTGAGATTCATCCCATCCTTGCAGGGCAGTGAGCACCGGGAGCTGTGAGTCAGTCCTCAGACGTTTTCAGCCAGGGTGTGAAACAGACTGCTTCCCCACTGCCACCTCTCCTTCCCTCTTCCTCTTCATCAAATTGCTAATCCAGACTTCCTCTTTAAAAGGACAGTAACTTTGGACTTTCAATAAGTACGGAAGTATTGTTATAACTGAACTCCTGTGAGATTGGAAACAATTTTATTTCCTGTGATAGAAGCAGAAGTATATTGAAGCCAGGAGCAAATGCTCAAAGAAATCTGAGTCTACATAGTAAAAATATAAACTGTTCAAATAGCCAGTGCAAGACTATCTTTTTTTCTCTTTCTCTTAAAAACAACAAACTTTAAAAGTGTATTTAAATTAACTAGATGGGGATCAGAAATCCCATTCATCAAGGGAAAACAAAACAAAAAGTTTCCTGTTGCCTTCCAGTGAATTGTTCTGTTTATCTTTGCTGAAGAAGGGGCCAGAGATCCCCCCCCTCAACATCTTTGCATCTTTACTATCTCAAAAACTGAATCTACAAAACAAGAAAGAGAGTGTAAACCCTTGCTCATTGATTGTTTTCAAACAGCCCAGGAAAAGAGACCTCTTGCCAGTTTATCAAGGGTTATAAACCTATTCTCAGATATAAGCAACAGCTAAGCAAAACAAAGCAAAGCAATAACCCTTTACTTACCAACTCTCAATACTACTTACTTCATATTACTTCATTACTTTCATTTTCTCAAAAAAATAAATGTCTTTAATTAATTTTTATCAAATGATCAATTGATTTATTGTTTTATTGCTTTGTAGATTGAGTGTTTAGTGCATATAGTGTAATGACTGAATATCTGATTAGTAAAATCAGTGATTTAGTGAATTTAATTGACCACTGTGTTTAGTAATTACTGTAATAAAAATTAGGCTGTTTGTTGCTTAGCAAAATTATTTGATTAGAATGATTTGAATAACCAATTGATTGATTGATTGATTTTTAGTAATAAGCAACCTTACTTTTTATTTGTTCTCTAACATATCAATCAACATTTATTAATTACCAACATTCATAAAGTAACGTCTACCTATCACATTAACTGGCTATTGTAATTGATTACTGTACTGTTACCATTGACTCCAAACCAAAACAAAAGAAAAATACCTCCACCAATGACCCCCCAGACTCCTGCACATGTTTCAAATGTCTTGAAACCATCAATGAAAGTGAAATTTACATCAAATGCCACCTATGCAATAATCTAGCCCACCCTGCCTGCTTAAATGCAAACAAAAGCCTAGCTGATATGGTTAAATATTCAGATACATTCTTTATCTATGTCCTTCATGTTCTCCTAAGGTAAACAAACTGAGTACCCTACCTGACAGAGCTGAAAACAGAATCACTCATTCACTCAATAGAAGAACATTTAGCAACATGTTTTGAAACAACTATACAAGCAAACCTAATTTCTCTTTGAAAAAAAATACAACACAGATAAATGAGTACCTATCAGCTCAAAATCAAAATCCCAGAACAACCACAACCACTACCTCAACTACAATCACAACTACAACCAAAATTAACCACCAAACCACAGCCACAAACAATTACTATCCCTTCAAATAATTCCACAAATATAACTCCTTACTCATCAGAGAACACCATGAACTTGAACAGAAATGTCCAAATGCCATCTTATTTGGTCTCAAAGATACCAATGAATCAGATGATATCATCAAAGTTTGTGATATCATAAGCAACTCAAATACAACAAACATCTCTCTGAAGATATTGAAAAAACCAGAGATTGGCTATGGGTACAAATACAATGATGGCTCTGTGGCCTAAGATTTTAGTAGAATTTTATGCAAAAATGAGTCCAGCAAACACATATCATTCATACAATAAATGCCATTGCAAAAACCAATCCCAACGACAAAAAAATTCGCTCAAGACCAGACTTATCCAAACTGCAAAGAATCGACTCCCGTGAACTCCACCGCAGAACTCAAAAACCATCCAGACAATGGAGAAAGGACCTATACATTAACTACACAGCTGATTGCATGAAAAGAAGTCACACAACCCCACAACTCTGCATCCAACCCCACCCCATCCAATCCAACATCACTCAAAATTAGGCATGCATGCCCTAATTACCTCTATTCCAACCATATCGGAAGTGGCCTTAAATGCAAGCTACTCAAGGCAAGAAGCCTTGTAAATAAAATACCTGAATTTTTCCTCTTACTAAATACGGCTAAATTCAAAATCATATTTGTCTGTGAAACATGGCTCAATGCATCTCTCCCTGACTCTATTACCACAGTAAGAGACTATTATGTTTCCTGATCAGACTGTGAAATCCGTAGAGGGAGTAGTGTTGCTATCTCTATAAAAAGTCCCTATATTTAAAAAACATCCAAGTTACCCAGGAGTTTGCTATGCCTGAGACCATCATCTGTGAACTGTCCTTAAATATCACATTTCGGTTCTTACTATGTTACAGAGCCCCTGATTATGACATCGAACATCCAAACAAGCTAAATACACGACTAACATGAGCAGCATTCTGCCACCATGCTTTTATCTTTCTTTGGTGACTTCAATCTACCTCATATTAACTGGACCCTTAACAAATGTCCAACTGAACCCACACATGCAACCTTCTACAATGCAGTAACAAATTGAGGACTAGAACAACTAGTAACCAACAACACAGACTTAACAACTGCCTTGATCTCATCTTCTGCAATAGTTTGAATTCAATTTATGGAATACAAATTAAAGAACCCTTTTCAACAGTGACCACAACATGATTGACTTTTGTCTCAACATACTCCACACAAAAAATCATCACAACAACGGAATCCCCAATTATAACTTAAAAAAGGCAATATGATCTTATAAAGAACGATTTCTCATCTCTTGATTGGCAATTTCTATTCTCTGGATGCAATACTGTAGAAGACCATTACAACATATTTTTACTTGAAGTCAAAAGAGTCATCAAACTATATGTACTAATAACAACTCCCAAAACCAGAAAAAACAAATTACCCCAAACAGTAAGGAAGCTTCAATCCAAAAAGAAATCACTTTGGTGGAAAAACAAATCTGGTCACGTTGCCAACTTCAAAAGCCAATACAAAAATTTATCCCAACCAGATAAAAACTGAATGTACTAATTATCACACTAAACAAGAAGAAAACCTTCTTCCCACCAATATCCACCTGCACTCTACAATTTGTAAACAACAAAGACTCAAGGTCCATTCCACCCCTGAAAGGACCAATGGTAAAAACCGCAATGATTGGACACTATTAAAGCCAACATCTAAACATATTCTTTGGCTCAATATTTGTAAACAGCAATGGATCATGCCAGTATATTTCCGAGTCAAACCACTGAAAACTGCAATGATCTTATGCATATCAGTTTTACAGAAGACAATGTTGAAAAAGCACTATGCATCTAAAACCATCTCTATCTATTGGGCTGGATGGAATATGTGCCTACTTTTTAAAAAAGTTACCCACTGCCATAGCAGAACCTCTAATCATAATGTTTGAAAAATCTTACGAACCAGCTCCTTGCCAAAACTATGGTCACAAGCCATGACCATCCCCATCTTAAAAAGGGAGACCCCGCCTAGTTGAAAAATTACAGACCAATCTGTTTATGCTGCGTCACCTGTAAAGTCATTGGAATCAATTATTAACCAATCCATCATCCTCCACTTAGAAACAAACAACCTACTCTCTAATAAACAATTTGGTTTTAGGAAAAAAACTATCCTGCAATCTGCAACTCTTACACTGCAAAAATATTTGGACTACACAACTTGATCAGGCAAAGCAATAGACGCAATCTACATAGACTTCTGTGAAGCCTTTGATTCAGTGTACACGACAAACTACTCCTAAAACTAAAATCTTATGGTATCTCTGGACACCTGCATTACTTGATAGAAGCATTCCTGTCAACAGACAACAAATGGTCAAATTGGGAGCGTACTATCAAACTCTGTTTACCTGTCAACAGTAGTGTCCCCCAAGGCAGTTTTCTAGGACCAACTCTTTTCATAACTCTACATAAATGACCTCTGTGAGCATATCAAGAGCAATTGCGTTCCCTTTGCTGATGACGTAGAGCTATTCAATACCACAGGCAATACTGCACCCTTCAAAATGATCTTGACTATGTATCAGAATGGTCAAACAAATGTCAACTTCAAATCTCAATAAATAAATGGTTCTGTCCTACATATTGGCAAAAAAACAACAACAGAAAATAAAATACAGGCTGAATGGTCAAGACCTTGTTGATGATTCAAACTCTGTCAGGATCTTGGAGTACTCATCTCAAATTCCCTAAGTGCTAGAGCCTATTGTAACTACATGGGCAAATTGGTGTTAAAAGTTGTTAACCTAATCTTACGTAGCTTTTTTTCTGGTAATATTACACTAATAACTAGAGAATACAAAACATTTGCTTGACCAATAATTGAATATAGCTCATCAGTCTGGAACCCACATTATGTATCTGATATTAGCACAGTTGAGAAAGTCCAATTGAGAAAGAAATATTTCAAAAGAAGAATTCTCCACTCCTCTACTCGTTGCAGAATACCTTATGCCACCAGACTCAAAATTCTAGACCTAAGAAAACCTAGAACTATGCCGCCTTCGGTCTGATCTAAGTACGGTATATAAAATCATACATTGCAATGTCCTATCAGTCAACGAATACTTCAGCTTCAACCATAACAAACACAAGAGCAAACAATAGATACAAACTCAAGGTTAATCGCCCACCAAACTTGATTGCAGGAAATACGACTTCAGCAACAGAGTGGTCAATGTCTGGAATACTCGACCTGACTTTGTGTTTTTTTTCCCCAAGCCCCAAAAACTTTAACCTTAGACTGTCTACATATTGACCTCACCCCTTTCCTAAGAGGTCTGTAGGGGCTGCATAAGCGCACCAACATGCCTACTGTCCCTGTCCTATTGTTTCTTTTATATATTTTTTTATTTTTCTTATATGTATCATGTATTCATAACTATGTTTTTACTCATACCTATTATCTTGTAAGCAGTTGACAAATAAATAAAATAAAATAAAACTTATTTGTCAAGTGGTTTGCTTCTCTGGTTTAACCAAAAAATTGTAAGTCAACTGTGTTTCGTTGAGAAAATTTAGCCCAATACTTCTATTTGTTCACAATCCCAAAGATACTTTTTAAAGAAACAACTGAGCTTCTTCAGCTCTGGATGAGAAGCGAAACATCTTCAAAAAAAAACAAGAAAGTAGAAAATCTTTAAATAAAAACAAGAAAGTTGAAAAAGCATCTTTGGGACAACCATGACCTGTATGACTGAGAATCTCCACAGAGATTTGCCCTCAGGCCCATTGAAATTAACCTGTACTGTGATTTTTTTTTTTTTGAGATGTGATACATTTCTTTCCTCTTTATGATAAATTGTGCAGTCCTATCACCATCCTAATTATCATCATTCATTAAAGTGGCAAGAAAAATGTAGTGAAAAGCAGCATAACACCTATCACTATTTACAAAAAAATTGCAAATTCTCCAAATATTTCTGGTTTCTCTTTTGCTCACCAATTTTCGGCAATATAATGTATTATTGTACAGATTCATATTTTTTAAGTAAAACCTACATGTGGTCAAATAAGATTTTAATTCAAAAGAAAGCTGATACAGAACCAATATTTCCACCAGAACATTCAAGGGCCTGGGGCATGACTGGGCCTGCAATAATGTGAAAGTGAATGCCATGAAGATTTGTTTATTTACTTTCATGACTATGAGGCAAAAAGTGTCAAAGACTCCTGATTAGAAGAAAATTGTGCAGTAAACTGATTCTTACACCATGCATCTAGGTGGGAGATCACCTTCATCCCCTCCCTGAATGAAAGAAATATAGGATTTAAAAAACATTCTTAAAATCAGACATATCAACTTTATTAAGAAAGTAAATAATTAACAGTATTATAATTTTCATTGCTCAAAGATGGAACAGGTTTATTAAGGTTGATTCCTGTCTGCTCAACAGAACACTTAAAAGAATTTTTGAACCAAAACTTGAACCTGGATTTATTTTTTCTTTCTGTCTCTTTTTTTCCTCTTGTACTGGATCCTTAAACATTGTCAGCTGCTCTCTAAAATGTTTCATATGCATGTTACAGAAGAAAAGCATTATAGTCCATGTAGATACCAAAGCATCAATAAAACCTATGGACAGTATGCATGAACCAACAAAATTAAGTTAGCTGTAGCCCCATGTAACCCTTCAAATCTGGGCTTTTGCAGAACAAAACAGAGAATATTTCTTTCTGTAGGGCCAAATACTAACTCTTTCTCCTTACTCATGTAAACAAAGGAGGCATTCTGAGGTTACTTTTGCAATGTTGAAGTATTAAGGAGTATTCTTTCATGCTCCATATGAATAATAAAAAGCCCCAGTCTACATGGGAGGAAACCTTGATGTGGTTTCCTCATATACCAATCGTATCTCAGAACAAAAATTATTCCTTTTTCATAATACTAAAAGCCATGATCATCTAGTGAAAGGAACAAAGGAAGTAATTCAAATGACAGATTGTTAAATGGTGGGATGTATTATTACAATTGTGTTGCCCAGAAATATACATCTGATGTTTTTCTACCACTTCTCATTGAATTTAATGAGAGGGGATCTGATATCAAAATGTCTTTCAAAAGCAAAGATAATTTCAACAAACCATACGCACGAATATATTTATTGACTAGATTTCTAAGGCCACCCAACTCAAACATGGTGACTCCTAAATAACAGAAAATAAATTCAATAAATAAATATACCGTGTTTCTCACAAAATAAGGCCGGGCCTTATTTATTTTTTTTGACCCCTGAAAAAACAGCTAGGCTGTCTTTTCGGGGGTGACTTAATTTCCTCCCCACCTAGAGCGGCCCATATGCACGTACCTCGCCGTGAGGCCACTTCTATTGGCCAACCAAAGCTCCCTGAAGGCAGAGTCCCCAGCTGCTTTGGGGCAAGGCGTGGCTGCCCATGTCCTCTCGTCATTAGGCAGTCTCTTTTGGGCAATGGAAGCTCCCCAAATGCAGTCACCAGCCACTTCAATCGGCTGGTAGAAGTGGCCTCGGAGCGAGCGCGCGCGCGTGCACACACACACACACACTCCCCTCGCCATGAGGCTGCTTCTTTCGGCAGACAAAAGCTCCCTTGAAGGTAGAGTCCCCAGCCACTTTGGAGTGAGGCATGGCTGCCCATGTCCCCTCGCTATTAGGCAGTCTCTTTCGGGTGATGGAAGCTCCCCAAATGCCAGCCACTTCAATCGGCTGGTAGAAGCGGCCTTGGGGCGAGCGCACATACACACACACACTCCCCTCGCCACGAGGCCGCTTCTATCGGCAGACAAAAGCTTCCTTGAAGGCTCCAGCTGCTTCAGGGTGAGGCATGGCTGCCCATGTCCCCTCGCCTTTAGGCAGTCTCTTTCGGGCAATGGAAGCTCCCCAAATGTAGTCACCATCTACTTCAATCGGCCGGTAGAAGTGGCCTCAAGGGGAGTGTGTGTGTAGGCTTGCCCCAAGGCCGCTTCTTCTTCTTCTTTTTTTTTAAAACAAACTTTATTAATTACAAAACCAAAATGTTGAACAAACAGAACACATAAAACAAGCAAAAAAGAAAAGAAAAATGATTAAAAACAAAAAAAACCCTTAATAATTCTATTACTATTACTATCGACAGTCTATGGTATCTTATTTGTTGTCAGTATTAGTGATACATTACAGATACATCTTATAGCGAATATATAATTTTGATTTACATTTTACATTATTTACTAATGTATTTTTTATTTTTGTTCTATCCAATCATACTAGCATTCCCAGCTTTATAATATTCTGATGTTTCTTTTTCCTTACTTGCTAAGGTTAACTTGTCCATCTCTGCACAGATTGTTATCTTCTGTATAACCATCTCCTCTGTTGGAATATCTGCTTGTTTCCAACACTGTGCAAAGGTTATTCTAGCTGCTGTAAGAATATGCAGTATGATATATTTAATATTTTTAGGAATTTGTCTGTTAAATATCTCCAGTAGGAAGAATTCTGGTTTTAATTCAATTTGCTCCGCCATTATTTCCTCTAACCATTTTTTTTTGGGAAATTTTNCATATGAAAAAATGTTCCTTGTTTCTTTTTACATTTCCAGCAATTTGGATTCATATTAGGAGACATTTTCGCTATTCACGAAGGTGAGAGATGCCATCTATAAAACATTTTATCTATAAAACATTTTATAGATATTTTCTTTATATCCTGCTGATCTTGTAATGTTATTATTCCTTGTCCAAAGCTTTTCCCATTCTAATAATGTAATACTATGTTCTATGTTTCTGCTCCAAGCTATCATGTTGCCTTTGACTACTTCCTCTTCTAATTCCATCTCTATTTTTATATAGTCCTGGCTATATCTATTTTGAATTTGCAAGTAAGCCCACTGGTCTACTTGAAGCTCCTGATCTTGGAGATCTTGCCATGATTTTAAAGTTCCTTGCGCATCAAGAAGGTCTTTGCATTTTATCATTTTATTAAGATCTATTAATAATTGATCTATATTAATAAAAGATCTATAATTAAGATTATTTGGATGTATCATCGCCTCCATCATTGAGATCCAAATTGGGATTTTTAAATAATTTTTTTTTTAAATTTTGTTCCAATTAGCCAAAAAGGAATCTCTAATTATATGTCTGTGGAAATACTTCTGCTTGATTTTCCCAATGTCCCATAAAAATGCATGCCATCCCTTCTGTAAATCATGGCCTTCTAAAAGTAAGATCCTTTGATTCGACAGATTTACCCACTCTTTCAACCAGAGTAAGGAGGCTGCACTACAGTATAGTTCCCAATTTGGGNTTTAGGTTTATCCTCGTTTTTTTCCCTTGCCAGATAAATTTGGTGATTATCTTGTTGAGTTCCACGAAGTAGTTTTTATGTATTGTTATTGGTATTGTTCGGAATAAGTAAATAAATTTGGGCAGAATATTCATTTTTATCGTGAAGACTATATTTTTATAGACTTCTAAAGGACTGATTGAATTTCCCTTCTTGGAAACTCTCACCCATCTACTTTTTGAAAATATTCCATAACTGACATGGATGATGGAATATCAAAACTGGGCTTGGGAACGCAGAGAGGCAGGGAGACAATTAAGGAGGAAACAGGATTCTAGAGTTTTGGAGGGTCATAATAAAGAGATTCAGAAGAACTCTGCCTCAATTGTGCTAGGTAGAAGTTGGGCCGAGAACTGCAAGTAGCGCTTGCAAGGTTCGATTACATCACCCTATTTCTTCAGAGGATGCAGTGGCTAAGATGCTGAGCATGTCGATCAGAAAGGTCAGCAGTTCGAATCCCTAGCATCGCTTAATGGAGTGAGCTCCCAGTACTTGTCTCAGCTTCTGCCAACTTAGCAGTTCAAAAGCATGTTAAAAAAAATGCAGGTAGGAAAATAGGGACCCCTTTGGTGGGAAGGGAACAGCGTTCCATGCACCTTCAAAGGCATTTAGTCATGCCAGCCACATAACCACAGAGACATCTTCAGACAGCGCTGGCTCTTCGGCTTTGTAATGGAGATAAGCATTGCCCCCTACAGCCGGAAACGACTANGCTGGCTCTTCGGCTTTGTAATGGAGATGAGCATTGCCCCCTACAGCCGGAAACGACTAGCGCGTATGTGCGAGGGGAACCTTTACCATTACCTTTCATAAAGAGATTCAGAAGAATTCTGCCTCAATTATGCTAGGTATAAGTAGGACCTATTCCATCACTCTATTCCTTCAGAGCTGAAGAAGCTTCTTGGATGACTGAGAATCTCCATAGAATCTGAGCTGAAGAAGCTTCTTGGATGAGAAGCGAAACACCTTCACAGAAAAACCAGAAAGTCCAGTTGCCTCCTGAAAAAAAAAAAAAAAAAAAACCTTCGGGATATATCCATGAANAAAAAAAAAAAAAAAAAGCACCTTCGGGATATATCCATGAAATTTAACAGTTCTGTAGAGGCAGTTTAATTTGGATTGGCAGTGATTTGGATGATAACTGTGACTAACCTAGGAGATAATGAAGTCCATGTCTAAACAGGCGTTCATGCTGGCTGGAAGAGCTTCTAGCAACTCCTATATTAGTTATGACCAGAACCTGCTTTGACTTTTACAGATAATGTCATGTTGACAGAGCAAATCAAAATCCTTCAAAGGAGGCTTCATGTGTTATGGCAGGCTGACATTACTACCACCCCGTGTACCACCTAAATCTTCTGAGCAAACAGGGGCCTGTCTGTGCAAATTAAACTCATGTATTTTCGACGGTCACACAAATGTCAGAAGGTCTTGATGTAAGAAAACACCAAGCTCTCTACTTCTCACTTTTCCTCACTTCTACTCAGCATCGCAGCTGCCAGGCTAAATGTCAGTTACTACAACTAAACATTTACATGCGTACGTTCAGTATTTTCCCAATCCCATTTTACAGACACATGTAAACGATTGTTTGTATTGTATTGTATTGCTCAAACTGGATAAGGCCCCATGTTAGGCCCTGGTCAATATAAGCAACCCACTAAAATCATACCTATTATGGAAATTTTGCTTTCAAATAAATATTGACACACAAAAACAACTCTAGAATTGTTTCAGATGAGGACATCTTTTCAAATCTTTCGATTAAATAACCAATTTATTTTTTTTTAAATAAGATAGATTTAACAGACCAACAGAGTTGGAAGGGACCTTGTAGGTCATCTAGTCCAAAGCTCTGCCCAAACAGGAGACCCTACACCATTTCTGACAGATGGTAGTCCAGTCTCTTTTTGAAAGCTTCTAGTGTTGAAGCTCCCACAATGTCCGAAGGCAACTTCTGTTCTATTAGTTGATTGTTCTCATTGTCAGGGAATTTCTCCTTATTTCTGGGCTGAATCTCTCCTTGATCACTTTCCATCCTTTATTTCTTGTCTGGCCTTTGGGTACTTTGGAAAAATAGCTTCACCTCTTCCTCCTCTTTGTGGCAGCCCCTCAAATATTGGAAGACTGCTATCATGTCTCCCCTGGTCCTTCTCTTCACTGAACTAGCCATGCACAGTTCCTGCAACCATTCATCATGTTTTAGTCTCCAGTCCCCTAATCATCCTGGTTGCTTCTCTGCACTTTTTCTAGAGTCTCAACATCTTTTTTATAGTGTGGTGAGCAAAACTGGATGCAGTACTCTAGGTGTGGCCTTACTAAGGCTGAGGTAGCATAGATTCCTCAGTCACATTATAATGTCAGTAAATTAAGTATCATCGACGTCAGCTCCCTGCAATGTGGCAGTTTGAATCTCACCAGGCTCAAGGTTGACTCAGCCTTCTGTCCTTCCGAGGTCAGTAAAAAGAGGACCCAGATTATTGGGAGCAATAATGCTGACTCTGTAAACCACTTAGAGAGGGCTGTGAAGCACCATGAAGTGGTATATAAATCTAAGGGCTGTTGCTAGTGCTAGTGAGAGAACAGCAAATTTATCTGCCTTGCAGTTACTGGAGCTGGGATGTTGGAGTGAATCTCACAAGTCTACTTGGGTTTTCTTGCAAGATGCTATAAAGCCCCTGGAGTTTCTCCTTGTCAAAACAGTTGATGGGAACAGTTGGGTGCAATAAGTCTGTTAGGGATAACATTGTTTGCCCTAACTGGTTTAGGTAAAATAATAAATAAGTAATCATGGTTTGTATGTTAAAGTATCTGTAACTTTAACTGCGGGAGAGTCATTGGGGGAGTGGTTATGAAAACTCCTTAAAATAAGCAAGACGGCAGCGTGCTCGCTCTCTGGCTTTGAAGATTCCTAATTACTGCTTGGAAGACTGCATTACTCGCACGGGAGAGAGAACAAAGGACTGATTTGTAAGTGAATTGACCCAGGATATTCTACATGGACTTTGCTAACTGAATATCCCTAAATGGACTGACTAAATGATACATGACTATTGGACTGGTATTTTGACTATGCTATATTATGGAATAAACTATGATTGTGATAACACAAGCGTATATGTTATTTTTACTGTATGTTAATAAACATACAAACTTAGCTCACCCATTTATCTGTATGCCTGTCTGACTTACGCTGCACATTCTGTTTTGCTTGTCTCCCTAACCCTGGTTGGGGAACCCAGGCTTAACAAAGTCCATTATTTAAAAATAAAGAGTTTCCAAAATTTCTGGGAGGTTTGTAAAGAAGCCTGTGGGCCAGGTTTTTTTTTAAGAGTGAAGCGAGCCCTTAGATAAAGCTTTGCTGTTTTATTTTTTTTTAATGATAAGGGACCCCTATATCTAAAGAATCCCTTTTAACATGAAACTAGAACTCTTCAGGGAGCTCAGGCTCACATTTCCTAATCTTGTATTGATTAGATTTTGGTAACAGATGGTACAGATTGTAAATCATCTCCAAGAGAGAATGTTAAGGAGCGTGTGTTAATTTGCAGGTGAGTCTTTTCTCAACCCCTCCAAAAAAAGATGGGTTTTGTATTAATCCCTCCAGAGTGCCGTTTTTAATTATGCAGATGCTACAGGCCTTAACGTTAAAATATCCCATTGGTGATTAATTGTACTTATTTGATTGTCCTTCGTGAACTTCATATTCACGTGTATCAACAGTAGCACTGCATTCATCTAAATTATTTTTTTTCCTAATCTGCTTTGTTATCTTACATCTGATGATTTGTTTTTTTAATGTTGCTATGTTTTCAGCCGCCCAGAGTTGGACATGAGATAGGCAGCAAATAAATTTCACAATGAAATAGATTACAGATTGACAGAGTTGGAAGGGACCTTGTAGGTCATCTAGTCCAATCCTCCATCCAAGCAGGGCCCCCGACACCAGTTCTGACAGAGGGCAGTCCAGTCTCTTCTTGAAAGTTTCCAGAGGTGGCTAAATAAATAAATAAATAATGATGATAAAATGAAGTGATGATAAAGTAAATAAAAGAAAACAAAAACAGTTCTGAATTTCTGAGAATTCGAAAACCTATCTCCTTGAAAGGAAGGGGAGACGGGGAAAAGCTAAACCCCTTTAAACCTGATTGTGGAAAATTCAGTTTTTGCAACCGACTTGTCAAAGTCTGGCATACAGGCAATCCTCGAAGTACAAGCACAACCGAGCCCAACATTTATGTTGCTAAGTGAAACAGTGGTTGAGTGAGCTTTGCATTGTTTTACGACCTTCCTTGCCATGGGTTGTTAAGTGAACTGTTGCAGTTGTTAAAATTGGCAACATGCTTGTGAAGTGAATCTGGCTGTGGCTTGGCTTGTTCAGGAGGTCGCAAAAGGGAATCGCATGTGTTCCCCCCCCCCCCCCGGGGNAACTGCAGCTGGGAAAACAGGATTTAAAAAGGGTGTTTCCACACAGCACCTTGCTGGAAGCAAAGCATGAATTATCTTTGTTTGTCATGTCTTATCTGGGTTCTGGCATCCTCCCAATTGTGTGTGTTTCATTATTTTTTGGAAGTCTGCAATTCCTTATCCTTCCCTGTCTCATTAATTGCTGCAGCGTGGTTTGTGTTGGTTTTTATTTATAATTTATAAGTACTTTGGGTTCAGACTGAATTTCTTCCCTTTAAAGACTGTTCTTGGGAGAGTTGTTTCTCCAGCTGAAGATAACTGGACATTGGGGGCCAAGTTGGAGGTATTAAAGGGACTTTACCTACTTTTGTGACTTTGTTGCTTTTGTGCCATGCCCCAGGTCATCACAATTCCCCTGCTCGTGGCAGGAGCTTCATACCCTCCCAGTCAAATGGTAATCAAGTCTATTTTTTTGGACTATTACCATCTGGCAGACAGCACAGGATAATAAAAACCAGGACAAATAGGCTGAAAAACAGCTTCTATCACAGGGCAGGAGCTCTGTTGAATTGTACTGTCTAGTGCAATGTGTCAGAGTATATTCATGAACTAGAATAGAGCATGGTAACAAGGTCAGCCAATGAGGACTATTTGGAAACTGAAACTAGAAGTAGCCTAGGCGTGGCTCTATATTAAGCTCTGCAGCTAAATTAAACTCTGAGTCTGTCTATTGAAAGGGGAACTTGCTTGCTTGTCCATTGAAGCTGAGTTGCTGTTCTCCTCTGAACCTGTAACATGTCTGCTTCTGTTTGAGTTTGTTCCGTGTTGGAGAAATCTACAACTGGTATAGTAAAATTTACTTTATGTGTTTTTAAAGAAGTTAAATGAAGTCTCAGCCATTTGTATTTACTTTTCTGGCTGCAAAGCTCTGAACACAGTGTTGGTGCGGTGTCGGGGGTTTTCAATTCAATGTGTGGAGTGTGAAAGATGTGTGTTTGTGTTTATTTTCATAGTCATGATGTGCACTGAAGATGGTGTTTGATTTCATTGTACGAGGTGCAATGACAATAAACTAAACTAAAGTAAATTAAAGTAAACTAAACTAAAACGTCCAGTGATAGAGCACCCGGAATTATAAGTTCTGTGGTCACAATTCATCACAAAATTTAACACAGTCTTAAGTGGATCAGGCTGTGTGATTCGTAATACTGGAAGTAGAGTGTGTGTGAAATGACATAGTTGGAAAACTTTGCATTTAGAACATTGCTATGAAGAGTTGTGGCATCCATAAGTTCATCAATGGGAGTGTGCAGCTCCTGTTGTGTTGATATTGATATGTCACACTGTGGATTTAGATGAAGTGTTATCTACTGTGTTGGACCAAGATGGAGATCCCCAGAGAAACATTAGCTTGTGTTAGCTGGTTTTAATCTGTCATCTTCCCATAAAAATATATTGCCTCCTGCAGCTGCGCTAAGAGGACTGGAATAAAACACGATAATCATCACTGGGTTATTCAAATTCCCACAAGGAATTGGGAATTCAGACTGGGTTATTTTTAAGCAATGGGAAAAGGGGGGGGGGGAATGAGATGTCAATCTAGAAGAAATATCCTCTGTTAAGATTTACAAGGTGAGAGGTGTTGTTTTTAGATAAGATCTACCTCTCCAAACATAAAGTAGATCTTGGTTAATAATTTTATAGCAATAACAGCTAAGACATTTCTTGGACAGCATCATTTTGTTCTTGGTCCATTGCATTTTGCCCTAATGGTTATCCAACAAACACTGTTTATCAGTTATTTTTTTATTCCTTTGGCCAGGAAGTGGGGCCAGAATATATTTCTATTGACATCTTCAACCTCTGAAGTTATTACTCTGCACAGGAATTAGTAGCTTTGAGCTCAAGAGTCCTGAGAAGCCAAGCACAGATGGACATTGAAAGTCCACGGCTGGTTATTGGATTCAAGACTACAAGGAGTTGTGGGATATTGTGAGGAAGGAAGGAAAGGAAAGGAAAGGAAAGGAAAGGAAGGGAGGAAGGAAGGAAGGAAGAAGGAAGGAAGGAAGGAAGGGGGAGGGTGAGGGAGAGAAGAAGGAAGGGGAGGGAAGTGGAAGGGAGGAAGGCAGGCAGGCAGGAAGGAAAACAGGTGAAAGTGGAAGGAAGGAAGGGAAAAGTAAGGGAGGGAAGGAGGGAGGGAGGAAGGAAGATCCCAAAAGTAGGAGCAAGCCATTTCTATCTTGTTGCTAGTAAAATTACCCATTTTAGATGCAGTTTCCCCTCTATTTTAAAGGTAAGAAATACATCACCACATGCCACTGGTGATCCTTCTGAGAATGTCAATCATGCCTGTTATCAAACATGAGATCTCCACAGTTTGTGGAGAAGAAGGTCCACTGATGCTTCACACTTCTCAGGCATACAACAGGTTCATGCAATTCTAGTCCAGCCTAAATTTTCTCTGGCATCCTTTGCTCATAGTTGTTCTAAGTCATTGGAATTGGCTTGCTCCCATAACTGGCCCGCTATGATCTTCCTCCTCCTTGTATGATGTGGCAACCATACACTTCTCTATAGCAGGTCAAGCACATACCTGGTCCCAGAAAAGCTAACCAGGGCTGGGATATGGTTAGTCCCTGATTGGGAAATCATCAGAAAGTCTCAGGGTTGCAGGTTAGCCCAGATAGTCCTAAAACTACCCTCAAAGAAAACATGTGGTAACCTGGATTTGAGCTTATTGTGCAGGAGTCTTGACCCTTAACCAGTGGTGGGTTTCCAATTTTTTTCCCACTGGTTCTATGCATGTGCGTGCTGCAGGGCTCAAATACAGGCCTCTGTCAATGCTGAAAGCTTCCTTATCTGTTTTTTTTGGGGGTGGGTGGGGGCGCTCAGCTAGGAGAGGTAAGGGTGGGGCAGAGCCAAGCAGAGATGGTATTTACCAGTTCTCTGAACTGGTCAAAATTTTCACTACCGGTGTGCCAGAATCGATTCGAACTGGCTGAATACCACCTCTGTCCTTCACCATGTTAAGGGCCCTCCATCCTTCTGAGGTCAGTAAAATGAGGACCCAGATTGTTGGGGGGGGGGGAATAGGCTGCCTCTGCAAACTGCTTAGNAGAGCGAGGACTCAGGTGAGGGGCCTGCATGTGATGCAGGGATAGGGCCAGGACCATCAGGAAATGGAGTTCTGCCTTCGGAGATTGTGGAGGCTGGCAGCAGTGATGCAGAAGTCCCAGAGGAGCCTGGGTCCAGTGTGTGTGCGCCCAGGGCTGTTCAAAGAGCAGCTGCGGCAGCACAGGCGACTCGGGAGTAAGGCTGCAAGGTAATGGCCCTTCCCTTAAAAGATAAAAGCCAGCTGAGAAACCGGAGTTCTTTGCAGGAAGCAAAGAAGTTTTTGCACTCAAGCCTTGTGGGCATTCAGACTCTCTTAGTTTGTGTTTGGAGACTTTTTGTGTGTGAAATATTGTTTGGCAATTTTATCTAGTGTTCTTGGCAGCCTTGCACAACCTTGGCAAGGCTTGTTCTTATCAGAGACAATTAGTTTGAAGCAGCCTTTTAACCGGGAAGGAGTGTAAATTCATAAAGAATCATTAAAAGGTTTTGCTGTTACCCCCATTTCGTGTTTGTTTCCTTGGAACAAGGTTTGGGTCAGAACACTTAGAGACGGCTGTAAAGCACTGTGAAGTGGTATATAAGTCTAAGGGCTCGGTCTATTACTGATTAGATACTATGGTACTGTGCAGACCTCAACTATCCTGGCTGTTTCTCTCCACTGAATTTTGGCCTTTCCCTTTTATCAATTAATCCACATTCTGCAGTCCTTGAGAATAATGAGTTCTAAGGGGGCTATTTTGCTTCCTGCCTGCTGCTAGAGATTTTTTTTGCTATGATCATGGTCTTTCCAGAAACAAACCCTGCTGATGCCAAAATATTCCGGTCTAGTTACATACAGATCTATACTTACAGACATAAATGTACTCTACACATATAGAAATAACTCCTATAAATTCATATTTTATATCAGTGTTTCCTATTTCAGTATCTATATTAATGTTTCTGACTATATCAGGGTTTCTCAACCATAGTAACTTGAAGATGTGCAGACTTCAATTCCTTCAACTCCTCAAGTTGAAGTCAGCTCCTGAAGTCGAAGTCCACACATGCTCAAGTTTAAGACGAACAACTTCTTCAGCTCCTGAAGTTGAAGTCCATACATGCTCAAGTTGAAATCAAACTATTTCTTCAGCTCCTGAAGTTGACTCCCACCCATTCTTAAATTGAAATGCAACAACTTTTTCAACTCCTTCAATTGAAGTCCACACATGCTCAAGTTCAAGACCAGAAACTTCTTCAGCTCCTGAACTTGAAGTCTAACACATGCTTAACTTGAAGTCCAACAACTACTTCAGCTTCTTGGGTTCAGATTACCAAGGTTGAGAGATACAGGTCTACATTATAAGGATAATAGAAAACATTAAATAGAAAAATTGATTGACCTTAAATACCAGAAATCCTTCATTAGGAATATTTCATGACAGCAATCTTTGGGCTCTTGTGGAGTTTTCTTTTCAAAGAATTTTCTGATATGCAAAATATTGTTAAGTTGTGACAATAAGAGTTAGCGTGGGCTGGCTTTACCATTAAAATCAAAATTTTCTATAACAATACAAGATTCAGGCTTTCAAATCTCCATGACCACCTGATGGCAGCAAGGAGTTTCAGAATGCTCTATACTACCACCTAGTGGTTCTCTGGAATGTTGCAGCCCAGATATAGAAGCCCAAATTTTCAATCACACCTACGACAGGGAAGAGAGTCGCAAGTAAACGGTGTTAGAAGTGAAAATTGAGTATCCCTCAATGTTTGAGGAAGGAGCAATTTGTATCAGAAAACAAAAACTTGGGGATTTATCTATTATTTTGAAAGACAAATAGCTTTTCCTGCAAGACTCATCTTCCTTCTGTGACAATACATTTCCTTTCAATTTATAAAAAGAGGACTGTCAGGGAGGAAAAAAAAAACGAACCTTATTTTTAATGTTTGCTGTTGTCTTGTCTTCCCTACAAGATATTATTTATCCCAAAGTGAATTACCGCGTGACAATCAGTTTGTCAAAATGCAGTGATGCACCTTCATCGATCACCCAGGTTTTCATATCTCACATAGGAAATAATATTTTTTCGATGCCAGATAAATATTTCAGCAGAAGGCATGAAAAACAGCCTCTCTCTCCTCCCTCCTTAAATTCTCAGAGTAATTCCACTGAGTTCACCGCACTCATCAATTTATTTATTTATTTCACTGATGATATCCTGATATTTCTCCTCTAATAGAATGGGCCACATCAGCAGGCTTTCCACTTAGCTCAGGGGTCGGCGCATGTGGCTCTTTCATCCCTCTGCTGCAGTCCTTGTCCCTCAAAACATGTGTCACAACTGCCAATGTGCGACACCCACCACCATGCAATTTATTGAGCTTTTCGACCCATCTTCTTTTTTTTTTCAAAGTTCAAAATGTTTTTGTGGCATGCAGAAACAAAAATTTGTTTTCTCCGTAGCAGTTCATTGATTTCATAGATGCAACACACTATAGTTCTTTTTATATATGGTATAAAAATGATATATGCAGTGTTATTTTCATTTTAGATGTGGAAAGAGTTTTTGTGGCCCCAGTATTTTCTTTTCGGTGGGAAATGAGTCCAAATGACTCTTTTGAGTGTTTAAGTTGCCAACCCCTGACTTAGCTGGACTATCCAGAATAATGTAGCATCCAGAAGAGGCCACACAAAAAACACCCTGCACAAAATCGGTGCTTCAGAGCAGTGGTGGGATCCAAAATTTTTACTCCAGGTTCTATGGGTGTGGCTTAGTGGGCGTGGTAGGGGAAGGATACTCCAAAATCCGCATTCCCTCCCCACCCCACTAACCTGCTTTCCAGCTCCGTTCTCCTGTGCAGGGCAACGAAAGGAGACCCAGCCAATCAGCTGGGACTCAGGAGATGGAGAATAGATGGGGTGGGGCAAGCCAGAGGTGGGCTTGGCCGGTTCTCTGAACTACTCAAAATTTTCACTACTGGTTCTCCAGAACTGGTCAAAACCTGATGAATGCCACCTCTGGGCTGTGAGCTATTCGGAACCAGGTCATGGAAGAAGTGGGCAAACACACCTGTGTGGATCCCCACTTGCACAAGTAGCAGGCAAGTGCAGGCATGCATGCTTGCCAGTCACTTGTACTGAAGCATCCTGCTTCTCTCTCACACACACAAACCCCCACCGGTTGCAAAGCCGGAAAGTTTGGGGAGCCCTGTATTAGGGGATATAACAGCAGAATTATATGGAATCTCGCTTTTATTGTGAACCACTGGAAACTGGGTTCCAGAAGCAGAAAATAAGTCTTCTGCTGGGATATTATGGAGATAGTCACTCATCTAGGTCATGGTTGTCTCAAAAGTGCTTTTTCTAGAAGAGGCAACTGGACTTTCTTTGTTTTTTCTTTCATTTCTCATCCAGGAAGCTTCTTCAGCTCTGACAGGATGGTGGGGGATGGAAGGATTTATACTCCTTGCAGAGAGCTGGTCATTTGCATCCTTTTAGAGGATCATTGAGGCCACTTGGAGGTTTATCTGTGTCCTCAGGGTCACCTGAGTGGTGCTCCTGCTTCCTGTAGTCTGCAATTTTTTCCTCTGGAAATCCATTCCAATTCCCTCCCCCTTCAAAGGGTGTTCCTCCCAAATTGTATAGCTAAAAGTCTGTAGAGATTCTCACTTATCCAGTTCATGGTTGTCCCAAAGGGGCAATTGGACTTTCTTTTTTTTTTCTTTTGAAGATGTTTCACTTCTCATCCAAGAAGCTTCTCCAGCTCCGACCAGATGGTGGAGAATAGAAGGATTCCTTGCAGACAGCTGGTCATTTGCATCCTTTTAAAGAGTCATTGAGGCCACTTGGAAGTTTGTCTGTGTCCTCAGGGTCACCAGAGTGGGATTCAACCGGTACAGACTGGTTTGAGCAAACCAGTCATTCCGACAATCGGTTGTCCCCCCCAACCACCCCTGCACTAGTCTGTCCTATACTTCCTTTACTTAAAGACCAGCTGATAGGTGCTGCAGAGCAGATTCCTGCACCTCAGCTGTTTTACTCCCCAGGGCTGCAGTGGAAGGTAAGTTTTAGAGCTGCTTTCAAAGGCACTGTGCACACGCTTACCAAATTGATTGTTACACTGGTTGAATCCCATGACTCCTGTGGACCCTTCGTGGAACTGCTGAAAGGACCCATGTTGTGGAGCTGTGCTTTCTGCAGGATGTTTTCTGCCCTGCATCCCTTCACTGTTGTCCCTGCACCTGGACATGGGGTGGAAACATCCTGCAGAAAGCACAGCTCCACAACACAATGCAGAGACAGAGGCCAACTTAAAAGAAAACTTCACCCATTTCTCTATCCTTTTCCTGGCCACTGCATAGAAGCCCAAACTCGGCTATTGGACATAGCCTCTTTGCTCTGTCATAGATTAAAAAGGCTTTGTGGTGTCCTTTGTCGTATTGATTCCTTTGTGGGCTGATATTTAAAAATACACATATGGTTGGAGGTGATCAATTGAAGGGAAAACGTATCTGCTTAAAACATTGATCTGGGGAGCTGGTTTTGCTTGTGCGTTGTCTTTTCCGCATTCTGCTGATAGAGATTAATTAATTCCTATTCCTCCTGCTCCGTTCATTTCCAGATCTCTCTATAGATTCCTATCGGTGAAAAATAAGCAGAAGTCTGCATTATTATTATTATCATTTATTAATATTTTTTTTAAAAAAGGATTATGCCCTAATCTCGTGTTGGTGAACCTATGCTACACGTGCCAGAAGGGGCACACAGAGCCATTTCCCCAGCACATAAGAGGTCGCCCAGAAGAGCCTCACTGCACATGTGCACCACTGCACAACAGCTGATTGGGGGGAATTGTGCACACATGCACAAAGATGTGTGGCGCATGAGGGAGAATCATGCATGTGTGCGCAGGAGGGGTGGGGGGCAGCACTCATCGCTTTCTGGGTGTTGGCATGCGAGCATGTGCAAGCAAGCATGCACACAATTATGGGCAGAGGAGCCAAAAAAGTTTAGCCACCATTGCCCTAATCCTTTCAACGCTGAAAACTACATAGCGCCAGCCACCAAGTCGCCAGATGCTAAACATTTGTTTTTAAATCTACTTTTAATACACAGGCAGTCCTTGACTTACAATTGCAACTGAGCTGAAAATTTATGCGGATAAGTGAGACATTTATTCAGTGAGTTTTGCCCCGTTTTATGCCATTTTGTGAATTGCTGTGGGTGTTAAATTAATAATACTGTTGTTAAGTGAATCTGACCTTACCCATTGGCTGCCAGGAGGTTGCAAAAGGGGATCATGCATGACCCAGGGACACTGCAACCATCATAAATATGAACCAGTTTCCAAGCATCTGAATGTAAATCACGTGACCACGGGGATGGTGCAATGCTCATAAGTGTGAAAAATGGTCATAATTCACTTTGTTTTAGTGCCATTGTAACTTTAAATGGTCACTAAATGCACTGTTGTTAGTTGAGGACTACCTGTACTGTATATGCAGAAGTAGTGACCTAGCAGTTAAGACACTGAGCTCATCACCTGGAAAGCTGATGGCCCAGGTTTGAGACCTGAATGCTGCAGGATAGGGTGAGCTCCAGTTATTCACTCCAGCTCCCAGAAGTTTGAAGTATGCAAATGCAAGTAGGTAAATTCCTTCCTTCCTTCCTTTCTCCCTCCCTCCCTTCCCTTCCCTTCCCTTCCCTTCGGAAGGGAAGGGAAGGGAAAGGAAAGGAAAGCTTTCCTTTCCTTTCCTTTCCTTTCCTTTCCTTCCCTTCCTTTCCTTTCCTTTCCAGTAGTTAGAAGGCAGTATTGCAGGCAAATTCTGCCCACTGCCAGGAGTTTGATCCTGACTGGATCAAGGTTGACTAAGTCTCCCATCCTTGCAAGGTCAGTAAACCGAGGACTTGGATTGTTTGGAGGTAAGAGGCTGACTCTGTAAACTGCTGAGAGAGGGCTGTAAAGCACTGTAAAGCGGTATACAAGTCTAAGGGCTGCCGCTATCTTTCTCTACTTGTATCTACTGAAATGATTTGAGGAATCTGCCTACACTTGCCATGAGCTGCTACTAGTGGGATTCAGCACTCGCCTTCCTCTGTAGGTATCATGGTTCTTTAAATAACATTCCCATCTATGAAGATCGTCTTCATTCTCTTTTTAACAGAGTCTAAAATTTAGGCTTTAAATGTGATTTGGACCACCGTGTGAATGAGTACCGTGTTTCTCCAACAATACGGCCTCCACCAATAGGAAGCCCCACCATGTTTTATAGGCATTCAATTTATAAA
>BHFT01014060.1:0-47407 GCA_004320025.1 Laticauda laticaudata
AAGAAGCAAGGTAAGGGGTCAGAGGATTTCTGGTAAATGCATATTTTGTTTTTGACCTTCCAAGCTGCTTCAGTGGCCCACAGGTTGGCAACTGCTGCTCCAAGCTATGAATTCTTCCTGCCTTTTCAAGTCAGTGGACTTTGGCCATTCTCCCAGGGTTAAGAGTTTAAAGTACTTGTTCTATAGTTATATAACTTTTTTTCAGGCTTGAGAATTACCTGTTTTTTGCCAGCCTTAATACCTTTGTATACAAATTCACATGCTTGGGTCAGGTAAAAACACCAGCAGCTAGAATATAGTTCTAGTACAGTAGCAGCAATGACAAAACAGAATGCAGTGATGCTGAGCAATAAGCATCTTTGAGAAATCAGTAAACAGGTTCTGTTCTTGGCAAAACAATGATTGCTTAGATGGCATTATTCTACCTTCTTTGTTTTTTTTTAAAAAATATTTAAGAGTTTGAAATTCTGAGATTGCAGTGGTTTAACATTGTTTTGCAGTTGTCTTTTTTATTTTCATACATTTTGAAAAGTTTGAAACTCAGCCATTGAGTAAGCTTAATATTATTCCAAAGTTTCCTTCCTTCCTTCCATCCTCTCTCCCTCCCTCCCTCCTTTCATGTCTCATGCTTAAAAATTGGATTTCATAGATTGCAGTGACTTAATATTATTTCAAACTTTCCTTCCTTCCTTTTCTCATACTTAAAAATTGGAAATTCAGAGATTGCAGTGGCTTATTATTATTTCAAAATCTTCTTCCATCTTCCATGTCTCCTTCAGGCTGTATAATATAACCTTGGTTATATTTTTTTGAAATATGTTATTTTGTTATGTTCATCGTCACTTGATTTCTGCTTAGAGCAATTCTAACAAAGAACTCTTTGCTTATCTCAAAGCTCACGAAGGAGTGGCAAGTTGGAAATCTTAAGAACACTGCAATAAATGCATACAAAAATAAAATAAATAAATAAACTAAGAAGATATATGGCTGTCCAAAAGAAGTTTGACAGGGATGATCTAGGAAGCTGTCTCACTCTGAAGAGATAAATTAAAATTAACCCCCAACTTTTGCACAATACGGGTGACTTTGAACCTGAAAAAATTGTCTGCCCTGCAGTCAGATTTCTCCATTTTGTTCACTGATCAACAATCAAGGGATAGAGTCAAGACCATGTGAAGTGTTAATACCACTCTTTAATGCCTTGGTAAGACCACACTTGGAATAATGCATCCAGTTTTGGTTGCCATTATACAAAAAAGATGTTGAGACTCTAGAAAGAGTGCAGAAGAGAGCAACAAAGATTATTAGGGGACTGGAAGCTAAAACATATGAGGAACGGTTGCAGGAAGTGAATATGTCTAGTTTGTCAAAATGAAGAACTAGGGGTGACATGAGAGCAGTGTTCCAATATCTCAGGAGCTTCCCCAAAGAAGAGGGAGTCAAGCTCTTCTCCAAAGCACCTGAAGGCAGGACAAGAAGCAAAGGGTGGAAACTAAGGAAGGAGTGAAGCAACTTAGAACTAAGGAGAAATTTCCTGACAGCGAGAACAATTAAACACTACAACAAATTGCCTTCAGAAGTTGCAAATGCTCCAACACTGGAAGTTTTTAAGAAGAGGTTAAGAGGTTTGTCTGAAGTGGTGTAGGGTTTCCTGCCTAGGCAGGGGGTTGGACTAGAAGACCTTCAAGGTCCCTTCCAACTCTGTTATTCTGTTAACTGCAGCAATAGCCTCTCTTCCTATTTTTTTTCAGTCTGCATCCCTTTAAAGGCAAAATAAACAAACCATCTTCCCCATTAGCAATATACATTAAAATCCTTATTGTACCCAAGGGTGCTTGCACGGGAGGAATGAAAAATAATGTTATTTCTCACTCAGTCAACATCCCTGTAAATATAAACAGTGATTGAAAGCCATCCAATTGCAGTGGAATTCTCCAAAGCAACCTTCAGCCTTTTCTTAAGGACAAACTGGCAGATGCAGTTTTAAGTTTAGACAAGGAGCTGCTATTTCCCTTGGGCCTTGCTTTATGGTCCCACATGAATTGCCGGGCAGTGAAAATTTGACACGAAGGAGAGCAAATGCATTTCAAAACTGCAGTGGGCAATGTGCCACACGAATGCCCTCAAAAGCCAGGAAACAAATTAGAAGGCATAAAAGACATTCATAAAACCTCCAGCTATTTGACAAGGTTGCAAAAAGCTCCCAACTGGGGTTTAGAAACCGAATTACAATGTGAGAAATCGCTGCTTTGAAGCCCGTGGCTGCAGTGAATTCATCAGCCTGGTTCGCGCATTACTGCCCAGTTCAGATGAGCCCAAAGCCAAAAAAAATTTAAAAATAAAATCCCTGTTAATGAGCTGGTGCTGCCATTTGACATCCTGTTGTTTATGGCTCTTTAATTAAGATTTGCGGCTTCACATACATCCAGAACCAAAACAGCCATCAATCTTGGTTTCCAGAATCCAGTCCCATAACTACAAATAAGAGCCCTTTAAGGCTTTGATATCACAAGCCACAAATATTGCTCAAAAAACCACATGGGACAAAGTGAAATTACATGTACAACAAAGCTTTTTTTAGCTTAGCAAGTTAAGCAAGCTGGCTAGAATCAAACTCACCATTTCTTTGTGGCCATTTTTAATTGATATTTACCTAAAAGCAACAGCAATAGCACTTATATACCACTTTATAGTGCTTTACAGCCTTCTCTAAGCAGTTTATAGAGTCAGCATATTGCCCCCAAGAATTTGGGTCCTCATTTTACCCACCTTGGAAAGATAGAAGGCTGAGTCAACCTTGAGCCTGGTGAGATTCAATCTGCCAAATTGCAAGCAGCTGGCTACAGCAGAAATAGCCTGCAGCCCTGCACTCTCATCACTGCACCACCAAAGCATGCAAGACCATGGTTTGTCTTGGCTTATTCTGAAAATATCAAACCAGAAAGTGAACCAAGGGTATGTTGGTTTTTCAAACATGTTTCTCAAATATCGCAACTCTGTGGGGACTTCAGCTTCCAGAATTGTCCCACCTGGCTGGGGAATTCTGGGAGTTGAAGTCCACACATCTTTAAAGTGCCACGTTTCCAAAACACTGCATGATCCACTGTCCTAAACTAGAAAGTCTGTTAGTTGTTTGAAGTCAACAGTGCTAATGCTACATTCTTCTGGCAAAATGGCGCTGAACATGTAAATGCATGGTGGGGAAAAAAATAGTTAAAATATTTAGCACAGATGTTGTGGAATTTAAA
Organism: Laticauda laticaudata; assembly: GCA_004320025.1. Classification (NCBI taxonomy): domain Eukaryota; kingdom Metazoa; phylum Chordata; class Lepidosauria; order Squamata; family Elapidae; genus Laticauda; species Laticauda laticaudata. The sequence continues at coordinate 3,249 of BHFT01014060.1, forward strand.
TGTGCATGCTTGTTAATTGGACATCTTGTAAGGGATGAAAATTAATGGTGGCAAAGTGTGTTCTTTTACAAACTACGGGACAAATCATTTTTCACCTGTGGATTTTCTGGTAAGAAAGACCTCCCTTAAAGAGCGGGCATTAAATGCAGAGCTAGGAAAGAAGAAAGCTTTATTAGAGTTATTTTCACTTATGCCCAATTGATGAGCTGCCATTAATGCTTTTCACAGTTTCTTTCCTGCACCCTGAGGGCAGACTAATGTGCTATTAGAGAAAAGTAGAAAGCTTGAATTGGGAATGTACCAAGTTGGAACATTGTAATTAAAGAAGCTCAGAGCTTCATCTGCAAGAAGAAGAGAAGAAGAAAAATCATTGCATTGAGAAGCCGACGCTATATTAACAGGCGATATTATAACAATAGACTGTGAAATGAATACTTGTGCTCAAATTGAATTACATCTCCAAGCAATGTTTGCACTCTCTCACGCTGAGACGAACAACCACACACCCTGGGGATCGGCAGCTCCGAGAAGATGTGAGATGGCAACCGAGGCTAAGAGTTATGGACCATTAAATAACCAAGGTTTGAGGTTCTAGCTAGCAAAGCAGTGGGGAATTCAGTCTGCTTTGGAAAATTGGTTGCCCCCTGCCCCAGAAGTGGTATTCAGCAGGTTCTGATTAATTCTGGAGTACCGGTAGCGGAAATTTTGAGTAGTTCGTTGAACCAGCAAATCCTGCCTCTGACTGGCCTGGCCCCCATCTATTCTCCGCCTCCCATTGAGTCCCAGCTGATTGGCTGGGTCTTCTTTTGTTGCTTTGCACAGGAGAATGGAGCTGGAAAGCAGGTTAGTGGGGTGGGGAGGGAAGGGAAGGGGGATTTGCAGTATCCTTCCCCTGCCACGTCCACCAAGCCACACCCACAGAACTGGGAGTAAAAAAAAAATGAATCCAACCACTGCCCACCCCTTCTTCTTTGTGACAGCCCTTGAGATACTGAAGACTGCTATCAGGTACCCCCTCATCCAGGGGTGGGATTTTCCTGGTTCGGACCGGTTCAGGAGAACACCTTGTTCCAACTATCAGCTGGCTGCAAACCAGTTCTCTCTGACAACCATGTGGGCTCGCCCACCTGCTCCTGGTCTTTCCTGTGCTTTATGCCTTTTTGTTAGAGCACAGCTGATTCATGCGGCAGAATGATTGGCCATGCCTCAGCTGTTTTCTTCTGTTTTCTTCCCTCTTGAAGGAAAGTATTAGCTTTTTTAAATGCAGAGCACCCATGCTCACCAAACCGGTTGTTATACTGGTTGAATCACACCCCTACCCACGTCCTTCTCTTCACTAGATTAGACATACCCAATTCCAGCAATCGTTCTTCATAAGCTTTAGCCTCCAGGCCTCCAATCGCCTTTATTGCTCTTCTCTGCATTCTTTCTAGAGTCTCAACGTCTTTTTTATATTGTGGTGACGAAAACTGGATACAACATTCCAAGTGTGTGTCCTTACCAAGTCATCATAAAGTGGCTCTAACACTTCACATGACCTTGATTCTATCCCTATGTGAATGCACTTCAGATACATTATGCGAAGACCCAGCTCTCTGGAGAAATCTCTGGTTGTTGGGAAAGGTGGAAGGAAGGAGAAGAAGAGGAAACCAGAAGCAAGGAGGATGAATAGTTGCAGTTGTGATGACACACAGCCAGAAGATCTGAAGGACAAGATTAGGGCAAATAATTATGGTGAAAAATCTATCTAGGTAGTCACTTAGAGTCAATAAATCAATGCAAAGACCCAGCTCCCTTGGAAAGTCTATAATCCAGGAAAAAAATGAAAAGAAAAAGAAAAGAAGGCAACCAGCTTCAAAGTTACAATGGCAATGGGTGCACCATTGGGAGACACGAAAGTCCAAATTAAGACAGGACATTATAGAGAAAGTCTATCTGTGTGGTTGCTCAGAAGTAGCCTTGATTTGATGGCATGTAAGCAATCAATCAACCAATCAAGTTCCTTGTAAGCATAAAATTCAACAAAAGGAGGGGGCTGATTTTTTTAAAGGGGGATTTTTTTTTAACCTACTATAATCAGTAGTGCTACCTTGTCTGCTAAATTTTTCTTGGTATTTCTTTGGTTCTTAAAAAAACCACTTGCAATAATGTTAATGTTTTAATTTCTACCTGCCTATAACTTTATTTAAAAATCCACCAAGATTTTGAGTTGCTGGTAAGGTGGGAGTTTTGCACCAGATTCCCCACCCCCTCCCCCCACACACACCCAACTTTTTCCTGGTCACATCTAATGATTGCAGCTGAAAATTAAAAATGGATTTACCCTCCCCCCATTTTTTTTAATCTAGTGGGTAAAATAACAGTTATAATGATTTCAAAAGAAGCCTATTCATGGAATAAAATGAACATGTGTGACTCTCAAACTCTTGAAGAAAAATAAGATTTATAAAGTAATAAATCAGTAGCACCTCTACCTAATTAGGAGATCTTAATAAAAAATACCCAAAATATATTCATTAAAGAGTAAACGTGGGTGGTTATTTGTGCTTGTGTCTATATCCGTGAGTGTACTTGTGTGTCCGATTGCCATTTAATTCTGAATATATCTAAAAGTCTTGGAATTTTTCTCTCCCACCACTAAAACCTGAAATAGCATTCTGGAAATAGGTATAATAAAAGAGAGATAAAAGCTGCACGATGTTGCATTTTAGCAGCTGCTCACGGAATAGCCCTTGGCAAGGCAGGAAAAAAATTCCTTTTCAATCCATAGTTGTTCCTTAAGCTGCTAATTTTGAGAAAAAGGCTTTAACAGGGGAAGGGTGGGAAAGAGGCTGCAAGGATGGAAGCAGGAAGAGATAGAAAAACCTCTAGATGTTCTTGTTTGGTGCAGCCACCCCAGAAAATTACCACTGACCTCTCATTTTTTAATATGATAGAAAAGGGAAATGATTCCAACCCTGGAAAGAAATTGTATTAGCTTGACTTAAATCAAATAAAGGTTTTGTCCAGGTTTCAACCAAGATTTGGGAGTTGGATGCAGGGGTCCTGCATTGAAGCACCAGTAATTCTGACTTTTGTTGGGGGGCATCAGTAGAGGTTGGGGGGAAAGTCAAGATGGCAATTGTGTGATGGAATGTAGTAAGAAGGTAGACCCCCAGGAGGGAAGGAAATGCCTTCCCAAGGAATAAGAGGCAATTCAGCCCAAATACCATGTGTTTGAGAAAGAGAGTGTCAGCAGTTCCTCTCTAATAGTTTCCAGAGTATATTGTAGATGCAGATTGTGGAGTCTGGCAAGATTCTGTCTAAAGGTGTGAAGCAATAAAGAACTCAGCTGAGAAGAATCACCACCTGAAACCATTCTTGGTTGGGGGCCTAACACATGATGACAGAGGAATCCGGGGTGTTGAAGTCGTCACATGGCAGCTGAAGAATTCTGGGAGTTGAAGTCTCCACATGATGTGATGGAAAGCAATAAAGGAGGCAGATGCTCAGGAGAGAGGAGCTGCATTCCAGAGGAGTAAGAGGCAAGTCAGCCAAGAAGGCAGGGAAGAGCAACCAAGATGATTAGGGGACTGGAGGCTAAAACATACAATGAACGGTTACAGGAACTGGGCATGGCTAGTCTTGGGAAGAGAAGGACCAGGGGAGACAGAAGAGCATCTTCCAATATTTGAGGGGCTGCCACAGAGAGGGAAGGGGTCAAGTTATTTTCAAAAGCACCTGAAGGCCAGAGAAGAAATAATGGATGAAAACCGAACAAAAAGAGGTTCAACCTAGAAAGAAGGATAAATTTTCTGACAATGAGAACAATCCACCAATGGAACAGAAGTTGCCTTCAGAAGTTGTGGGAGCTTCATCCCTGGAGGCTTTCAAGAAGAGACTGGACTCCCATCTGTCAGAAATGGTGTAGGGTTTCCTGTTTGGGCGGGGGTTGAACTAGATGACCTACAAGGTCCCTTCCAACTCTGTTAATGTGTTAATCTAATACTATGTGTGAGAGAAAACCTCTCCCTAAGAGTCCCCAGAGTATATTGTAGATGCAATAATAGAGTCCTCAAGATTTTATCTAGGGGTATGAAACAATAAAGAACTTAGCTTGGAAGAATCACCACGTGTCATTCTTGATTTTGGGCCTGGCTTGAGTGACTGAGGAATTCTGGGAGCTGCTGAAAGGATTAACAATCACAAAAGAAGAGGCAATGAATGAAAATGAGAGAGTTTTGTCTTTTGGTTCATTTCATCAATCAGCAAAATTTAAGCCATAGAGATAGAACAAATAGGGAAATGACAGAAATAGAAAGGAGTAAGACAAGATCGCCTCTAAAAATGTATTTCCACATAAGTTTGTGAAGTTCCCTTATCCCCAATGTAGAAGTTGTCCTAGCTAGTATGCAGTTGGGGGAACCACAAATAAATCTTATCTCAAAAGATAGCTTAAAGTTCTTCGGGAATTCTTGACCTGCAACTCGAATCTGGCTAGGTCTGAGGAGAATTAGAATCTAATAAACCCAAGGTTTCTTCCTTCCCCTAGCACATTCCAGATGTTCCTCAGGTCTATGTCACTAACAACCAAATAAAAATAAATGGCCTCTGTTAGTTTACTTTATCATATGCTGAATTCACCCCATAACTAGCCTGGGTGGCTCTATGAAAAGATAAACAAATGTACACAATAACTGAAAACAACAAAATGCACCAAGTTGTTTCAGAAGCAATGGAAAAACGGCATCAGTAACATAATGAAGCTAACCTCCTTCACCCCACTTCACTCCATTCCCACTGTTCAATGTGAACATGGATGGGACAGACTTCCGGTGGCAAGGCAAGAACGAACAGAGGTGCAGAAGCCTGTCTGTGGTTTTAGTTAATGTCTTTTTGCGGTTAGCGCGATCCTTTGAGGATGCACGAGTCCTGGAGAGATTCGTGCCGGCATGGGGGAGACTCGGGTTGCAGTGTGGGGAAGGCAACCCCCCTGCAGCGAAGAGGAGCCGTCCAGAGCCTAACAAGCAAGAAACAGCCCCCTATTAATGGTGGCTCCAAAGTCCGGACTGCCACCAATGTAAAGAAGCGAGTGAGTGATAGTTTGTGAGATCACTGGGGAAGAGTGTGGCAGAGAAAATTAGCGGCGGAGAGGATTGGAATGCCATAGACTTTTATAAGGCTGTTACAGGTGTCTGTCCGGAGCCCTAAAAGAAAGCGTCACAGAAAGGTCATTAAATGGACCAAAATTCACTGAACAGCTGTTTCACTGAGCAACAGAAATTTTGGGCTCTATTGTGACCACAAGTCGAAGACTACCTTATCTGAAGGCACATCAGCTGCCGAAGACAATTCTCGGTGTCCCCTTCTGCATGCAGTCATTATTTCAACTTGATTTGTGTCTGCAGAATAGATTCAAATGTTGGCTGAACCAGGTATAATTGTATAAATCTGGTTTTCCCCCCCTTAATCTTGATGGATTGCAGTCAAGATCTAGTTTGCCATCTTTCCCATTACGCTGGTAGATGGTGACTGCCATGTGGATGGTCTTCCTGGCTGGCCAGGCAGATTAATTCTTTTCTTTTATTAAATTTTATTTATTTTCAAAATACATGTGTATTTACATTTTAACAGTTCTGTGTCAAGCATTACAATTTTATGTATAAATACATTTTATTTACAATTCTATTTCATATCAAATCTTATTCCTTTTTTCTAACCATATATATAACATTTCCCAGACTTCATAAAACTCTGATTCCTATTTTCCTTTTAGTTTTCTCGTAAGCCTATGCATCTCGGCACATTCAAGTATTTTGTTAATTACCATGGTTTCAGGAGGTATGTCATCTACTTTCCAGTTTTGGGCATAAGCAATTCTCGCTGCAGTTATTACATGTACCCAAAGTATTGGATGGGTTTCTCCAGATTTCCTTTAATCATCTCTCGTAAGATATTTTCTGGCTTAAATTCAGTGTTGTACCCTGTAATTTCTCTTATCCATCTCCTCATTTTTTCCCAGTACTTTTTGGCTTTAGGGCATTGCCACCACATAGGGTAGTATGTCCCATCTAGTAGCTTATATTTCCAGCAGTGTGGGGTTCATAATCAGATATCCTGGCCAATCTCGCTGGTGTCAAATGCCACATATAAAACATCTTGATAAGATTCTCTTTATATGCTGTTCATAACATTAATTTGCAGTTCCCATACCTGCTGGTAGATGGTGACTGCCATATGGATGGACTTCCTTGCTGGCTAGGCAGATTCATTCTTATATATTGGTAGTTTCATTCAATTATAGGGTGTTTGCAATGATATCAGGGAGCCTCATTTGGTTTAGTTTTCTCATCTTAATATTTCTGATTCCCCCTCCTTTTTTTTTTCTTTTTCCCAGGCTGATCTTCCGAGGCATGCCACTTTCAGAGCTAAAAGTAGAGAAAATAAAAAAGAAATAAGGAAAGCAAAGCAAAATGCTTCTTTCCCATCTCCCAGGGAAATGCCAATGGTGGGCTCAAATAAAAAGCTTTGGACTGAACAAATAGGAATTCAACCAAGTGCAGTTAAACCCACCGGCTCTTTATTTAGGTATTCCTGCAGAGTTGCAAAGCCATTTTCCACTGCTGTTCTTCAATAATTTGTACTGGATGCTATCCCAGATCTGCAGTTTGGCTAATGGCAAGTGTGCCCTTAATAACCCATCCTGCCCCAAGGAGATGCATAAACAAAGGCCTCTTTCATCTTTTTTTTCCTGGCCTGAGCTGTAGAAAAGGGGGCCACTAGATAGTGGTGGTATTCAAAAAATGTTACTCCCGGTTCTTTGGGTATGGCTTGGTGGGCATGGCAGGGGAAGGATACTATAAAATCATCCTATGTTTTAACCTCCAGCCCCCTAGTTATATTTGTTGCTGTTCTCTACACTCTTTCCAGAGTCCCAACATCTTCTTTTTGTATTGTGGTGATCAAAACTAGATGCAAAACTCCACGTTTGGTCTTACCAAAGGAGTATAAAGCAATACTGACACATTTTGAAACTATCCTCTGTTGCAGAGGTGGTATTCAGCAAGTTCTGACCAGTTCTGGAGAACCGGAAGAGGAAATTTTGAGTACTTTGGAGAACCAGCAAATCCCACCTCTGACTGGCCCCGTCCCCATCTCTTCTCTGCCTCCCATTGAGTCCCAGCTGATCGGCTGGGTCTTTGGTTGCCCTGCACAGGAGAACGGAGCTGGAAAGCAGGTTAGTGGGGTGGGGAGGGAAGGGGGATTTTGCAGTATATCCTTCCCCCAGCAGTGGGGTGGGAATGGAGATTTTGTAATATCCCTCCCCTGCCACACCCACCAAGCCACACCCACTAAGCCACATTATGGCTACCAAACCATGCCCACAGAACCGGCAGTAAAATATTTTGAATCCCACCACTGATGCAAAGCATTCATAGTTTTCATCCAGTAGTCTGCAATACCACTTTTTCCTGGTCAAATTGGCCTTGGGCTGAGAACTGTGAAAGGAAAAGAGGGGGACAAACTAATTTGTACAGTGAAGATCCAGACCAAATTCGATTGCATTTTTTAAAATTCAGGTTCAGCAGAAGCACAGGTGGTCCTCAACGTACAACCATTCATTTAGTGACTGTTCAGAAGTTACCACCGCACTGGAAAAAAAAAAGACTTATAACTGGTTTTACCACCTTTGCAGCATCCCGAGTCATGCAATCAAAATTCATATGCTTGGCAAATTAGTTGGTATTTGTGACAGTTGCGGTATCCCTGGGTCATGCGATCCCTTTTTGCAGCTGTCAGGATTCCGGCAATTGCCCGAATTAAATCATGAACATCGAGCCAAACTTCAAAAACTATATAGAATTTATTAGGAGCGAACATGTCAGCACGACCTGAAGCCGATTCTGAGACACTTGACCCTGCCTTCCCCCACCCCCACTCCTTTGGGTGCATCATAATTCATATTCTCCAATGAAACACATTCATAGCCAAAAGTCATCAATCACATTCTCCAATTAAGAGATTTGCCGGGAGAAACTCTGGTCGCTTAGTTACTATCTTTGTAAGATAAGAATGGAATGCACTTTCAGTTCCAAACTGCTGCAATACTCTTTCAAATTTCTCCCCCCCCCCCCCTNCCCCCCCCCCCACTTCTGTTCGTGGCAACCCTAAAACAGGCATAGAAATGTTTTATGAGTTGACAGTGACCTTCTGACAAGCAAAATCCATGATTCACTAAACAATCCTGCTGTCAACTCATAAAACATTTTTATACACGTTTTATAATTGACAACAGAAAAAAGGGGGGTAGTTTCAAAGAGCAGGCAACAGTGTGGAATGGAAAGTAGATTCCATTCATATTTTCTTCAAAGACTGACTAGATGACTGAAGCTTCTGCCACGCAAAAATCTAATTGGAAAGCATGATTGACGACTCTTGGCTATGGACGTTTTTCATTGGGTGGAAAAGCAGGATCAAGGGTGACAGTGAATTACATATCTCAGAATCAGCTACACCCAGGTTAGTGCCGGACATAGAATGTTAACTTCAAATAAATCCTTTTTAGTTCTGGGAGTGTGGCTCGAGGCTCATGATTTAATTGGAGTAACTGCCGGACCCCTGACACCTGCTGCTTGCTTAATAACTGCAGTGATTCACTTAACAACGGTGGCAAGAAAGGTTGTAAGATGGAGCAAATCTCACTTAACAACCGTCTGGCTTAGCAACAGAAATCTGGGGCTCAATTGTGGACGAAAGTCAAGGACTACTTGAGGTTGATATGATAAACAAGAACTCTTCAAATCAATCTTGGTAAGGCAATGGAAAGGCTTCATTCCATTCTTTGTTGAGCAGGTTTTGGCTGGCTAGTCAGAATCTTTTCCCAAAGAGTTTCACACCAATATGTCTCCAGATGGAACAGAAGGTGTGAAAAAGAAAATTGTGTAGCAATTCTGGGAATCAAAGGAGAAACTAATTTATTCTTTAGGGATACTAGGTATGGGAAGTCATTAAGGAATACTAGGTACGGTAGGAAGAAATTTCTCTTGACACAAACGCCAAGGACGATCTGTGTTCAGATAGAAGATGCAGTTCTTTTTTAAAGCAGAAAAAGAAATTGTTTTCTTCCATTGAGATTGAAATTTCTCAGGAAAGAAACTTTTGAATCCCTGAAAAACATTTTAACACATGTTTGAAAAGGAGAATTGGGGGGAGGGCTGTCTTCCAATACTTGAGGAGCTGTCACACAGAAGAGGGAAGGTGATTTATTCAACCAAAGCACCTGAGGGCACGACACGAAGCTTATCCAACAAAATGCAACTCGATGTTGCGAAAAGTTCAGGTTTTGCACTTAGGCAAGAAAAACCAAAAAAGCACAGGTGTAGAATAGCAACAGCAATAGCACTTAGACTTATATACTGCTTTATACTGCTTTACAGCCCTCTCAAAGCGGTTTACAGAGTCAGCTTTTTGCCCCCAACAATCTGGGTCCTCCTTTTACCCACCTCAAAAGGATGGAAGGCTGAGTTAACCTGGAGCCTGGTGAGATTCAATCTGCCAAATTGCAGTAGGAGTAGCTTGCAGGACTGCACTCTAACCACTGTGCCACTGAGGCTCCTTAATAGAATAGGTGGTACCTGGTTCAACAGCAGAGGCAGCTACGTGTTCTGTCTAGTAGACCACCACTTAAGTATGAGCCAGCAGTGTGCTGCAGCTATCAAAAAGGCCAATGTAATCCTAGGCTGCATCAAAAGAGCAGTGATGGGATTCAAATTTTTTTACTACTGGTTCTATGGGTGTGGCTTCGTGGGCATGGCAGGGGAAGGATATTGTAAAATTTTGATTCCCTCCTCACTCCTGGGGTGAAGGTTACTGTAAAATCCCCATTCCCTCCCCACCCCACTAACCTGCTTTCCAGGTCCGTTTTCCTGTGCAGGGAAACAAAAGGAGACCCAGCCAATCAGCTGGGACTCGATGGGAGGCAGGGAAGAGATGGGGATGGGGTCAGTCAGAGGTGGGATTGGCCGGTTCTCTGAACTACACAAAATTTCCGCTACCATTTCTCCAGAACTGGTCAGAATCTGCTGAATGCCACCTCTGCAACAGAGGGATAGTTTTAAGATGCGTCAGTATTGCTTTATACTCCTTTGGTAGGACCAAACCTGGAGTTTTGGATCCAGTTTTGGCCACCACAATACAAAAAGAAGATGTTGGGACTCTGGAAAGAGTGTAGAGAACAGCAACACATATAGCCAGGGGGCTGGAGGTTAAAACATAGGATGAACAGTTGCAAGAACTGAATATGTCTTGTCTAACAAAGAGAAGGACTGGAAGGGAATGATAGCAATCTTCCAATATTTGACGGGCTGTCGCAAAGATGAGGCGGTCAACCTATTCTCCAAAGAAGCAATGGCTAGAAACGTATCAAAGAGAAGCCCAACCTAGAACTAAGGAGAAATTTCCTCACAGTAAGAACAATTAACCAGTAGAATAGCTTGCTCCAGAAGTTGTGGGTGCTCTGTCACTGGAGATTTTTAAGAAGAGAATGAACAACCATTTGTCCAAGATGGCAGAGAGTCTCCAATTGAACTGAGGGTTGGACTAGAAGACCTCCAAGACCCCTTCCAGCCATTTGATTCTATTGGGGGTGGGTGTCTGCCTTCATTTTATCCCCCAGACGACCAATTGTTGTAGCCATCTGGCTAGAGAGAAAGGCTGACCCAAAAACATTCAGTGAAGTCTTATTGGCTTTGAAAACCTGAGGATGTCCAGACCTACCGAAGTTGAATTCAACTCCTAAATAACTTGATATTTCATAAAATGCACATTTTGTAGTGATTTTTTTTCCTGATAACCATAGAGTATAGCCTATTGCTGGGTTCCAAGCAATGCTGAAAAAATTGTGGTGCAGGGCATGTAGTTTTTTTTAAAAAAAAACACAGAAACTTAGGGCTGGAAGAGACATTGGAGGTCTTCTAGTCTGTTCCACTAACTAAGGCAGGAGTCCTGGTATCATGCCAGACAAATGGTTGCCCAGTCTATTCTTGAAGAATGCCAGTGATGCAGCACCTGCAACTTGTGGAGGTAAGCTTCTCATTGCTTAATGTCAGGAAATTCTTATTTCCAGGTTGGATCTCCCTCTGATGAGCTTCCATCCATTGTGTCTTGTCTTGCTCTTGGGTGCTACAGACAATAAATCAATGCCCATCTTCCTTATGACAGCCCTTCAAATAGTGGAAGATGCTATCATGTCTCCCCTCAGTCTTTTCTTCCTGAAGCTGAACATAACTGGTTCTCTTAGTCATTCATTGCACGGTTTAGCCTCCATATCCTTGATCAAAGGTCTTCAAACTTGGCAGCTTTAAGATTTGTGGACTCCAACTCCCAGAATTCCTGAGCTAGCATGACTGGAGGAGGAATTCTGGGAGTTGCAGTCCACAAGTCTTAAAGCTGCCAAGTTTCTTTGTCCTTAGTCATCTCTGTTGCTCTACTCTCTTTCCATGGTCTCAGCATCTTTTTTGTATCATGGTGATCAGAACTGGAGGCAGTACAGATAGTCCTCAACTTACAACTGAGCACCAAATTAAGCAAGGCAATTATTCAGGGGGTTTGCCCCATTTTACAACATTTTTGCCACAGTTGTTAAGTGAACCACCGTGGTTGATAAATTAACAAGCAGGTGGTGATGTGAACCCAGCTTCTCCACTGACTTTGCTTTCAAAAGGTTGCAAAAGGGGAATCACATGACTTCGAGACAGTGGAACCAGTGGTGGGATTCAAAAATTTGTATTACTGGTTCTGTGGGTGTGGCTTGGTGGGCGTGACTTGGCTTGGTGGGCATGGCAGGGGAAGGATATACTGCAAAATCCCCATTCTCCCACCCCACCCCACTAACCTGCTTTCCAGCTCCTATCTCCTGTGCAGGGCAACAAAAGGAGACCCAGCCGATCAGCTGGGACTCAATGGGAGGCAGAGAAGAGATGGGGGTAGAGCCAGTCAGAGGTGGGATTTGCTGGTTCTGTGAATTACTTAAAATTTCTGCTACCGGTTCTCCAGAACGGGTCAGAACCTGCTGAACACCAGCTCTGAGTGGAACCATCAAAAATATGAATCGGTTGCCAAGCCTCCTAATTTTGTTCACGTGACCCCAGGGATGCTACAACAGTTGTGGGATATTTTTTCCCAGTACCATTGTAACTTTGAACAGTCAGTAAACAAATTGTTACAAATCAAGGACTATCTGTATTCCAAACATTGGCCTCACTATTGCACATGGTATCTCAGTTCATTTTATAGCAGTGCCTCCCTCCCATTCTGTACCCTCCAGATGTGCTAGAAGCTAACATAACAGGTTAACAGAGTTGGAAGGGACCTTGTCGGTCATCTAGCCCAACCCTCTACCCAAGCAGGAGACCCTACACCATTTCTGACAGATGGCAGCCCAGTCTCTTCTTGAAAGCCTCCAGCGATGAAACTCCCACAACTTCCAAAGGCAACTTCTGTTCCAGGGGTTGATTGTTGTCACTGTCAGCAAATTCTTCCTTATTTCCAGGTTGAATCTTATTTCCAGGTTGGAAACCTTGATCGGTTTCCATCTATTATTCCTTGCCTGACCTTTGGGGGCTTTGGAGAATAGCTTGACCTCTTCCTCCTCTCTGTGGCAGCCCCTCGAATATTGGAAGACTACTATCATGCCTCCCCTGGTCCAGAGGTGGTATTCAGCCAGTTCTGACCAGTTCTGGAGAGCTTGTCGTAGAAATTTTGAGTAGTTCGGAGAACTGGCCAATGCCCCCTCTGATTGATCCCACCCCCATCTATTCTTTGCCTCCCATTGAGTCCCAGCTGATTGGCTGGGTCATCTTTGGTTGCCCCGCACAGGAGAACAGAGCTGTAAAGCAGGTTAGTGGGTTGGGGAGGGAATGGGATTTTGCAATAACCTTCCCCCAGGAGTGGGGAGGGAATGGAGATCTTAGAGTATCCTTCCCCTGCCACACCCACCAAGCCAGGCCCACAGAACCAGTAGTCAAAAAAATTGAATCCCACCACTGTCCTGGTCCTTCTCTTCACTAGACTATACATACATGGAAGGCATCGGGGATCCATCCTTCAGAAAGTATGTGAAGTGGGAACATTTCCATTTAAACAGAACTCTCTTGAGTTTTAGTTAAGCTAAAGCACAACCCCTGGTGATCTGTCCCTCATGTTTTCTTAGCAACTGTTGAGAAGTAGCTGGCAATCGCTGGGGTGTCTCTGAAACATCTTTTGGAAATCAAATCCAAAGGATTTGCACAGACCTACTAAGCTTATCCAGCTCCTTCCATCTCTCTTCCGACGACATAATCCCTAGCCTCTGATCAACCCTGGCGTTGCTGTTCTCTGAACCAGTTCCAACTTCTCAAAATTCCTTCTGAAAGAAGTAGATCTTTGGATGATTGGACGTCAAGTGGCCAGCTTTTAACAACACTAACATTACAGGCTGCTGAAATTAAGAAAACCTAGAGCAACCAGTGGGCAGAGTTTTACTAAGAATAAAATAAAATAGGTTTCATTCTGCTTCTCAATGCCAACTTCTTGGTTCAAGCTTCACTCTGACTTTCATTCTCTGTAGATAAGCTGTGCAAGGAATCAAATTTCAAATGAAATGCAATTCAAATGAAATATTGTAGCCCAGTAAGGTGGGTAAACCTGGACTAGGTGATCCATTTATGATTGATTGATTTACAGATTCAAAGAACTGGAAGGGACCTTGTAGGTCACCTAGTCCAACCCCTCACCCAAGCAGAACATTTCTGACAGATGGCATTTCAGTCTCTTCTTGAACGCTTCCAGGGATGAAGCTCAATTCTCTATTCTAGGATAGGATTCCTACAACCAAATCTGCTCTATTGAGATAATCTTAATGGGATTGATTATGAATCTAATGCTGCAGAACATTATAGGCTTGATTAGTATTAAGCTGAGTTAGATTTGTGGTTTAGCATGATGTGTGAAACCTTGGCTCTTGGGTAAACTTACGGCTTGATGATATTTGCCCAGGAAAAAGAATGATTAGTTCAGTAAGCATATTAGGAAAGTTATATGACTTAGCAAATATAGAAACAGAAAAATGACTTAATTTGACAAACCATGATTGAGCTCACCACAGGAAAGAAGTGAGGCTAAACTAGCTCTGGATTTTTATTTTGTTTTTTGTAGCTCATTATGCTGATTTGATCTGGAGGTGCTATCTAAAAGAGAGGGAGGGAGAGAGAGAGAAAGAGAAGGTGGTGCATAAGAATTTGACAACTTTCCTTATGCTGTGACATTCTTTAGTTTCATGAAACAGGCAAAATCTTTTGCCTTTTAAAAAAGCCAGAGATAAGGACCTCAGCATGAACCTTAATGCAGCAAAACAATCAGAAGCGACTCTGCTCCAAAAAGGTTCAACCTTAAAGCCATTTTGTTTTCTTTTGTTTTGTTCCACAAAAGTTGGTGTGTTCGAAAGAGATCTTTCAGAAGTCACCAATGTCCTGTGGGCCAAAGGAATTTATCAAACAACCTCAAGTTCCAAATTGCCTGCCTCTAACAAACCTATAATTAAGCACCATTTTATCTTTAAATAGACTACAGGGCCTTTTCATGCCGGTGATAGTGGTTGACACGACTTCAAGTTAAAGTTCTTTGAAGAAACAAGGCAGCTTCTTGCAGAAGTATATATTAGCAGTTTTAAAATACACTCTGGCACATTCGTGGTTAACCAGGAAACCGAGGATCATTCTCGCCCTTGAAAGTTATAGAGCAAATGCAGAAAAATGCCATCTTCTTCGGACGTGGCAGAACATCCGAATTTATTTTATTTACTTATTTTTGCTCTGTGCACATGTATGATTTAAAGCTCCTGACATGGATGTAGGTTTGTGCATGCAGTTTTTTTCTCTCTTGTCAGCAAATTCCGCCAGTGTTTCTTTTTTTGTTTTTTTTCTGAAAAAGAAAAAAACAACACAGCATTCCAAATGATACAATGGTGATTTGTCATTTATTTATTATATTTATCCTGTCTTTCCTGAGAGGAGCTCAGGGGAGACTCATGAGCAGTTTCTACTGATGCAGGACTGCCATAATAGTCCCGATGCCCAGAGAAAGAGAGCCTGGCTCAAGTTCACCCAGAGAGCTTCATGGCTTAGAGGGGACATTTTAAAAATGGAATGGAATGGAATTAGAATAGGATAGGAGTAGAATAAGAATAGAGTAGAGTAGAGTAGAGTAGAGTAGAGTAGAGTAGAGTAGAGTAGAGTAGAGTAGAGTAGAGTAGCGCAGAGCAGAGCAGAGCAGAGCAGAACAGAATAGAATTCTTTATTGGCCAAGTGTGATTGGACACACAAGGAATTTGTCTTGGTGCAAATACTCTCAGTGTGCATAAAAGAAAAGATACATTCATCAAGAGTCAAGAATCATCAGGTACAACACTTAATAAAAGTCATAGGGTACAATAAGCAATCAAATCATACTAGGGAACAGTCAATATAAATCTTAATACAAGCAACAAAGTTACAGTCATACAGTCATAAGTGGGAGGGGATGGGTGATGAGGAGTGATGAGAAGATTAATAGTAATAGTAGTGCAGACTTAGGAAAAGTTGGACAGTGTTGAGGGAATTATTTGTTTAGCAGAGTGATGGCATTCTGGAAATATAAATATTCATAAATAAATTATAAATATAAATATTTAATTTTATTTTATTACCGTTTCAACTCCTCCCCCTGGGACATGACCATAGAACCCTGCATTCCAAAACAACTAGACACAGGAAGAATTTTTTTTCCCTTCGTACCATCACTCTGCTGAACATCTAATTCCCACAGTATTGTCTTATGTGTTAGCATCTTTACCCATGTAGTATGGCTGTATTACTTTTATCCTTCTCATCTATTCCACTTCCTTCTCTTATTGATATCATTATTATTAGGTAAAGGTAAAGGTTCCCCTTGCACATATGTGCTAGTCCTTTCCAGCTTTAGGGGGCAGTGCTGATCTCTGTCACAAAGCCGAAGAGCCAGCGTTGTCCGAAGACGTCTCCATGGTCATGTGGCCAGCATGACTAAATGCCAAAGGCACACAGAACGCTGTTCCCTTTCCCACCAAAGGTGGTTCCTATTTTTCTACTTGCATTTTTACATGCTTTTGAACTGCTCGGTTGGCAGACGCTGGGACAAGTAACAGGGAGCTCACTCCATAACACTGCACTAGGGATTCGAGCCGCCAAACTGCCAATCTTTCTGATCAACAAGCTCAGCATCTTAGTCACTGAGCCATCATGTCCCTACTCATTATGATTATGATTATTACTTGGATATTATTATTATTACTTTGTTGTTTTGCATATACACTAAGAGCTGATGCATCAGAGACAAATTATTTATGTGTCTATCACACTTGGCCAATAAAATATTCTATTCTTTTATATTGGTTAATGCCATTTTAAATCTGAGGCCATATTTCCCTGGTTTGTCCATAACTACTCTGAAAATAGCTGATCTCGTTTCAACTTGGAAGCTAAGCAGGATCAGGCATGGTGAGTAATTGGATGGGAGATCAGTAAGAATAAGGGGTTTCTCATCCCGTCAAGAACTTCAAGAACGGGGATTTAAAATAGATCAATGGGCATATTTACAAATTCATAGTAGATATAACCAGGTAGAAAAAGAATTCGGATTAGAAAATAAACCCAGCAGCTAGATAAAATTTTAAATGGGATCAGGAAAAAAGAATTATAACTAGATTTACAATTGTTTACTTGAAGAGAATTTGAGAAGAAGATAATAGTAAAAGGAATATGATTTGCTTAGTAGGAAATGTAGGACGTAATATCACCTTAAATGAATGGGAAAAGTCTGGGAAAGTAATATATACAGATTACAAAAATCGGCAGCATACAAAAGAAAATGCATATAAACTGTTTTACATGAATGCACCTTCCTCCCGAGATTGGCGAAAATGTGCCCCAAAATGAGTCCAAAAACTGCTGGAATGTAAAAAGAAAGGGGAACCTTTTTTCCATGTGGTGGTCATGCATAGAAGCCCCAAAATAATTGAAGAAATAAGAAATTGCTAGATAATATTACTCAAGAAGAAGATCGAATATAAACCCAGAGTCTTTTCTACTTGGGATTTTTGACAAACAAATATCAAAAAGATAAAATATATACACATACATAATATTAATAACAGCACTAAGGTGCTTTTGCTCTAGTGTTGGAAGCACCACCAGATACGCTATCAAAGGAGATGATTATCCAATAAAAGTTTCAAACTGCGCAAAAGGCACAGATTAACATTAGCTTCTAAAAAACAATATATTATAATAGCTGGAATTATTGATATAAGTGGTTAGAAACAAAAGATGAATTTTATAATATATGGATTGAACAGAAAAGAATAAATTTATATGAGTGATGTATAAATTCTTGTAAGATAAAGTGTTTAGAGATAGTAAAATGCAAAAGAAGAAAAAGATCTCACAAATTCGAAAGTAAGAATATTTTAACGAAATTTTCTTCTTGTATTTTTCTTTCTTTTTTGTTTTTTCTGATTTTCTGGTCCTCTTTTCCCATCCCCTCTTTTTCTTTTCTTTCTACTCTTCAATTATGCATGTGTTATTATGTTGTTGTGTTTTTCTTTTTTAATTGTAAAATCAATAAAATTTGTTTAAAAAAAAAAAGAATAAGGGGTTTCTCTGAGTGGTGGGATTCAATTTTTTTTTACTACCAGTTCTGTGGGTGTGGCTTGGTGGGCATGGCAGGGGAAGGATGCTGTAAAATCTGCTGTCAGGGGTGGGATTTGTTGGTTCACTGAACTACTCAAAAAAATTTTTGCTGCTGAATACCAGCTCTGGTTTCTCTACTTCATCCCTTGGGTTGGTGTTAAAGTCAAAGAAATGGATTGGCCCAGGAAGTAGTTTTCTGCTAAACTCTCCAACTCTCCCCCAAACTCCCACTTCCCACTTCTCATCTCCCAACTGGATTCTCAGTTTTTGGATCCATTTTTATTTCAGCTCAATGAATCTCACAGAATTTTGGGAGAAAAAGAGAAAAGGAGGGAGCAGGATATAAACTGATCAAAGAAGTCATTAAATAAAGAACCAATCTAAAGCTATGAAAAAAATGACAATTTGTCTTAGGTTTAAAATATTTGTTTTTCAAACTCAGTGAGGCCTCATTTAAAGCTTGGCACTCATTTTTTTAAAAAAATGTGCTTCAAAAGGTGAGAAACTCATCTGCCTCTTTTCTGGCTGCTGTAGCTGAAGCAGTTTTCAAGGCTGCAAAAATAGGATTTAGGGCAGGCAGCCAATCTGAAGCCTCCATTGACTGTATTAGCTGTAGAAAATCCAAAGCAGGTTTAACTTAGGATGGCTACTATGGCATATTCTCTGACGCAGAGGAGACTTCCATCCACAATCCTGCAGTCTGTAAAATAGAGAATGAAGAGCCTGGGGCTGGTTTTCACTCAACATAGAAAGACAAAATTAGCAAAGATGTTTAAAGATATTTAAAGATAAAATGCTGGAAGTGTCATCACAAACCTGGAACATACTACCACATGTGGTGGACATGTATAGAAGCTAAAAGATATTGGACAAAAACACATACATGGTTGGGGAAAATGATAAAGAAACATGATTTGAAACTGGAAATATTCCTACCATATATTGCTATGGTACCTGAAGATTATAACAAAGAAGAATCATATTTAATTATACACATATTAAACAGCAGCTACTGTAGGACTGTATTTGCCCAGAATTAGAAAAACGATAATATACCAGCAGAGGGAAAAATGATTGAAAAAATATTTGAATGTGCAGAGATGAATAGATTAATACTGGAAATTAAAGAAAAAGAAGAAACTGAATATTATATGACATGGGATTTATTTTATCAATGGTTAGAAAATAAAATGAGTTAAAATTGTATAGATAAATATATATAGAAAGTCGTTAAGATGGTTATAAAGAAAACAAATATAAGAGGAAATGACTTACAGATTAAATGTGATTAAAGTTATATTGGTTAAAAATATCAATTATGATTGTTAGCATAAGATATATGTACCCAGTCAACCCACTGTATGAAAGTTGGAATTATTGTAACTATTAAAAATAAAAAAAATGCTTTAAAGAAAGAAAAGAAAAGAAAGAAAGAAAGAAAAGAAAAGAAAGAAAGAAAGAAAGAAAGAAAGAAAGAAAGAAAGAAAGAAAGAAAGAAAGAAAGACATTCCATAGTTTTCTTTGACTGTGGGCTTGGTGTGCTGTGCAAAGCCAACCATTGTGGTTTGTAAGCAATGCTTTATGGTTTAATGACTTGTGTGGTCTCTCAGACCAGATGTGAATTGTTCACAGTGAAGAACGTCTTATCCTAGAATCAAATATTAGTAAGAGAGAAACTGAATACCAATAGAATTGGTGTTCTTCTGAGGGAACTAGATATGTTTAGTCCAACAAAAAGAAGGATCAGCTGTCTTCCAGTACTTGAGGGGCTGTCACAGGGAAGAGGTGGTCTGTAAAATTCTCCAAAGCACCTGAGGACAGGACAAGCAGTATCAGATGAAAAATAATTAAAGAGAGGTCCAACTTGGAACTAAGGAAAAATTTCCTGACCATGAGAACAATTAATCAGTGGAATGACTTAGCTCCAGAAGTTGTGGATGCTCCATCCCTGAAGCTTTTCAAGAAGAGACTAGATAAGCCTTTTTGCAAAATGATATAAGGTCATAAAATGTCTGCAAGAAAATAATCAAACTCAGAGAGTACCAGAGACTCCACAATTCATCCCTGAGCTGTAAATATTATCTTCTAGGACATGAAATAATAGGGTTGAAAAGGACCTTGGGGGTCTTCTAATCATAGAATGTAAGGATTGGAAGATACTTTGAAGATCATTTGCTCTGATCCTTATTCAGTGCAAGAATCCGCAACTATAGTTTCCAGATAAATGATCATCTAGTACCTGTTTAAACATCTCCAGTAAAGGAGAAATCCTCCATTTCTTGGGGCAGTCAGTTCCACTAATGAATTGCTCTTGCAAAGAAATTGTTCCTGCCATCCTGCTGAAATCTACTTCCTTCTAATTTAAATCATTGTTTCATTCTCTGACTTCTGGAACAATTGCAACCAGTTCTGCCTCATCTCCTGCGTGAAGTTCTTGAGATCCTTGAAGGCAACTCTCAGATCTCCCCGTCATCTCTTCTCCAAGTGAACACGATCCAATGTCTCTGACATTCTCTGAATATTTTATCTTCCAGACTTCTTATCGTCTTGAAATAAGCCACGGCAATTCAAAGTTTTCTATAAAAGTTTGGAAGCAAAAATTGGATACTGAATACTGGATTTAAGGGGATGTTGGCTAAATTACAATTACTTGCATTAACTCAGAGAGCTCAGATTGCCCAAGGAGCTGCCGATCCAGTTCTACAGAGGAATTATTGAGTCTGTCATTTGTACCTCTATAACTGTCTGGTTTGGTTCTGCAACCCAACAAGACAGACCAGACTTCAACGGATAGTTAGGACTGCAGAAAAAACAATTGCAACCAGCCTGCCTTCCATTGAGGACCCGTATACTGCACGGATCAGAAACAGAGCTGAGAAAATATCTACAGACCCCTCACATCCTAGATATAAACAATTTCAACTCCTCCCCTCAGGACACTGCATTGAATGCCAAAACAACTGAATACAAAGACATTTTTTTCTCTTGTGCCACCACTCAGCAGAACACCTAATCACCACAGTACTCTCTTATGTCTTAGGATATTTACCCATGTAGTAAGGCTGTATTGCTATTACCCTTGTCATCTTTTCATCCTTCTCATCTTTCTTCTCTCCCATCTTGCTTACTACCTTCTCCTATTGGTATATTATGATTTATCCATCATTGTTGTATCTTATGATTTATGACCTATGACTTATCACTTGATTGTTTGTATGTACACTCAGAGCTTCTGCACAGAGACAAATTCTTATGTCTCCAATCACACTTGGCCAATAAATATTTTTGTTCTGTTCTGTTCTGTTCTATTCTATTCTATTCTATTCTATTCTATTCTATTCTATTCTATTCTATTCTATTCTATTCTATTCTGTTCTGTTCTGTTCTGTTCTGTTCTGTTTGCTCTGCTCTGCTCTGACCAATATTAATTTATTAAATATTCCTCTTCCGTGACCGGCCCACTTTTTCCTTTTCACTTAATTGGCATGGTGCAGGCCAATTGCCTTTCTTTAACTTCTAAAAAGATACATCCGATCCCTCTTACCTTCCCCATATGTTTTGCTGCTTTTATTGATGAATTTGGTTGGGAGAACAGGTTTGCAAACTCCAAAGCTTGCCTGCCATCCTGTAAAAATTTGTCTAGCTAAACATATTGGGATGATATGGAACATTGTTAGTTGAATGTTCCTCCTCTCACAGGCATGACAGACCCTTTTTAAAGAAATGTATTTTTTTAATTTCAAGCTTTAAAAGCAATGAAAAGGGATTAAAAGTCCAATAAACAGGGAGATAAGATGTATGGCTGATAGTTGAGGAAATTGTATTTGCAATCTCATTAAGGTGGTAGACCACTTCTGTTCTATAAAGAATTTTTGCTGCATTCACATCCATCCCATAATTTTTATAGTCAGCTCCAAATCCTTTCCCACACATGCCCCTAGGGTATTTATTGCCATTATTTAGATATTCTCGTTACTGCGTCTCGAATTTAGCCTCCCAAATGAAACCATATTGAATGTTTTCAGCCCTGCTCTGTTCCAAATGCAATTGCTAAAAAAAGCAACAGCCACATTCTACCTTCTTAAGGTTACCATCAAAGCTGTCACTTGTGTTACTATAGAAACCAGCATTTCTATCAGTTATACGTAGCGCATAAACACAGGGGTCTCTTTAAAAAAATATTCCCAGTGCAAGATTTTAGCAAAATGGGTATTGGTGGTAAGTTGCTGGTAGCTTACAAAGCAATTCTTAGTACCTATGGACATATTGCAAAATTATACTGGCTAGCCTTGTCATGACAAACAGTGGCTGTCCCTAACAACTCAAGAAGTAAGAGGAGGAAAAGGAGGAGGAGGAGGAGGAAATGGAGAAGGGGAAAAAGAAGAAGGGAGGAGGAGGAGGAAGGGAGAGGGGGAGGGGGAGGAGGAGAAAGAAAAGGTGAAGGGGGCAGGAGGAAGGAGGAGGAGAAAGAGAAGGAGAATGAGAAAGAAGAAGAGGAAGAGGAGGAGAGGAAAGGGAAAGGAGAAAGAGAAGGATAAGACTTTGTACAGATCTACGTTATGTGGAAGACTTCACACTCTTAAAGGTACAATATTATCCATGTTATCATCTATGTTGGAAAACCAGCTGATCTTTCTTGCTTCAACACTACAACTGGTTTCTCTGCAGCAATGCTAGAGGTCATTTAGACTCTGCAAGTCTAAATCACATCATGAAACTCGTCATGGTTCCCACAAAGGAGCTTGATCCTTCTTGGGTAGGACTCTAACCCAGACAATCTCCTAAACATTTGGGTTTTTGGGAGAAGGAGAAGCTCTGGGCATAGGGAATAGTGTCTAACATATCAACAGCCATTTAGGAAAAGTAAAATAAATCCTCTCCTTTCTGTTTTTAAAAAAGGTTATGTGTGTCTTCCAACAGTTGTAAAGAGTCTCACTCAGTGGCTAAGTGAGAAGTAAACAGAACAATAGCCTTGAAGGACCTGCCTGGGAAGAACAAAGCATTGATACAAATCCCAAAGACTTGATGCTTTCTTTCCAAGGAAGGAAATCTATCTATCTCAGGAAATATAAATTGTCCATTTTTTAAAAAAAATGTCCTAAAAGTAGATAATGAACTAATAGAAACAGAACAAGATCATCTTCCTTTGTCTTCTTGAAGGAGAAAGTTTTATTGTATTGACTATTTTCATAAGGGAGTTTTTGAAGAAAAAAACCAACTGCAAGATGAAATACAACAAAACCATCTAATTTTGTGGAAAGTATAGTGCTATCTGTGGATAACAGAAATTGTGGTCTGACCCATTACAGGGTACCAAGAAGACTGAAGTAGAAATAACTTCAGAGCACTCTTTCATCACTATGAAAAAGTTACAAAAGTTTTTTTCTTCTTCTAATTATTCTGGAGAAGGGAAGGAGGACATAAAAAAGATTTAATGAGGCTTTGGAAAATGAACAGCCCAATCTATTAAGCCCACACATTAATTAACTAATCTTATTTAGAACTTTGATCCAAACAGTTTGATGAAGGTGACAGTCTGAATTAATCACAAAGCATAAATGCCGATATTTGCTACAAAATTTACTGATTAGCAAAAATTACAGAACTAGAGCCCTTTCCGTACATGGAAAACTAAAAGTGTTCCCACCACAGTCAGCAGAAGTTTGGGCATAAACCACAATGACATAATCATAAGTGACAGTGTATTATAAAGCAGAAAGTCAAAATAGAATTTTGGTCCAAAGCAACTCAAAAAGGATGATGCCAAAAATGCTTTTTCCAAAAAGCAAATGGACTTTTTAAAGGTTTTTTTTCCTTTCAAAATGTTTCACTTCTCATCCAAGAAGCTTCTCAGATTATTTTCAAACAAAAAAAAAACCCCCCTAAGGAAGTCACTTTGCCTTTTGGAAAAAGTACTTCTGCGGGAACCATGACCTGGAATATTAAGAATCTCCAAACACATTCAGAAGGGATGAACATTCCAAAACATGGTTTGTTTGTTCTTTTTACATGCCATGCATGTGAATTCATCAGAACCGGGTATTCAACCAATTGATTGATCAACAAACCTGTCAATTTGGAACCGTCCAATGAATCTATAAGGAGACATACCAACCGAGCAAGCAATCATCGATGGCACCAATCACTTCCACAGGGGGTGACCTTCACACAGCATCACCAGCCAGTCACATGGCATGCCACATGGCATGACCCACCAACTACTTGACCCCATGAGATCAATAAAAGCAGAGAAGAATTGAAACGTGATGCTTCAACCGAAGTTTCCTGAGGATTTCACCTGGCCTGGTGATGAAACGTTTGTTAGTGAAACAGCAAGCCCGGAGAACAAACCACCACTGACATCTACCATAAAGGTAAAGGTTCCCTTCGCGCATGCATGCTACTCATTTTCAGTTCTAGAGGGCAGTGTTCAACTCTGTTACAAAGCCAAAGAGCCAGCGCTGTCTGAAGACGTCTCTGTGGTCATGTGGCTGGCATGACTAAATGCCGAAGGTTCATGGAACACTGTTACCTCCCCACCAAAGTGGTCCCTATTTTTTTACTTGCATTTTCACATGCTTTCGAACTGCTAGGTTGGCAGAAGCTGGGACAAGGAATGGGAGATCCCTCCGTTATGCAACGCTAGAGATTCGAACTGCTGAACTGCCAACTTTTCTGATCAACAAACTCAGTGTCTTCAGCCACTGAGCCACCACATCTACCATGCAGGCTTCAAATATTTTCTATAATTTCTAATGTGAGCATCTTAGACCAAGCCAAGCCCAAAAATCCTGGAGAACTCCTGGAAGACTGACACTCAGCAAATCAGCCATTGACAAGCACATAGAGATAAACAACATTTAACTGACTATGCTACATGTTTTCAATTCAATATTCTCCTTAAATTTGGGGTTAATCTGTGTACATACACAGAGACATTTTATTGGTGTGGCTCCATGGAAAATAATCAAAGCTCATCAGACCTTTTGTACCTCTGTAAATTGTTTTAAAGAGAACTTCAGACATCCTCCTGCAACAGAGCAACATGCCAAAAAAGCACCACACACATATAAAACCTTTCCTAAACATAAGAGGGTTATCCTGTATTTAGCTAATGGAGATACATAGAACTCTGGGCAATGGAACCACAATCACAAAAGACAATAATACAGAGATGGGAAGATGGGAAGGGAAAGAGGAAAGAAACACAACAAATGTATAAAGTCTGTTCAAAATATATATTGTACACACACACACACAAAGAGCTAGATGGTTACAAAATTTTGAAGTGGTATTTCATTGATAAAATAATCCGATTCACACCAAGAAACCAAGAAGAACAGCAGAATTACTTTGCAATATAACTTTAACTGAACACTAAACAGCAAGTGGGAAATATTCAGTTTCCATCTTTGAAAAACAAAGTTTCCTTGGGAACTTTAATTCAGTTTAACAGTAGCCTACATGATGCCCAAACCTGAGCCAAGATCAAGCTTGAAATTAAATTGGCCAGTGACTATGTTTTGCTATGCATTTCTACTAGCTTTAAAGGCTTCTTTGGGTGGGTGGGAGATTAACAAGTGTTTTCAAAGAAGAGATTTTGGTTTTGTCTGAGGTTTCCTGACAGTAATTTTTTCCTCCTACCGAGGTTCTTTGTATTGACTGTGTGGTCTTCAGATGGAAAAAACACTTTGAAGGAAAAACTTGATTTGATTGCTGTCAATAGACACGTATTTGTTTGATATGTTCCTCAAAGGTTGGCAAAGATTGTATGCCACTAAGCCAATAAATCAGCATGTTTGCAGGCAGAGAGGATTGTTTTTAAAAGGCAGAGAGGCAAGTAAGAGTGTGCTATCAAAGCTTTGTCCCTTTGTATGTGCAGCACACATGTGATGCATTTATAAATGGGAGCAAATGCATTTTAGATTAGGGTAGGGAAGGGTAGGGTGGAACAGAATAGAATAGAGTAGAATAGAATAGAATAGAATAGAATAGAATGGAATAGAATGGAATGGAAGAATTGGAAGGGACCTTGGAGGTCTTCTAGTCCATCCTCCTGCTTAGACAGGAAACCCTATACCATTTCAGACAAATGGTTATCCAATCTCTTCTTTAAAACTTCCAGTGTTGGAGCATTCACGACTTCTGGAGGCAAATTGTCCCACTGATTATTCTAACTATCAGGAAATTTCTCCTTAGTTTTTAGTTTTCTTCCAATGTCCTATGCATATAACTTCAAGTCAGATTTTGTCCTCCTGGCAACTACTTGGACTAATCCCTGCAGGTTTCTTGGAAAGATTTTGGAAGGGATGCGCCATTGCCTATGTCTTAGGGCTGACACCCAGCTGCCTATGTGCCTGAGGTAGGACTAGAACTCATAGTTTCGCAGTCTGCATGCTTTAGCTACTATACCTACACTGGCTCGCTCCCTCTCTCTCTCTCTCTCTCTCTCTCTCCCTCCCTCCCTCCCTCCCTCCCTCCCTCTCTCTCTCTCTCCAGTGACAGGATGGCCACAAATTCAGGTGATTTTTAAAAAGTCATTGGCTGAATTCCAGATGAACATTGTATCAATTCCTAATTGTCTAAATAGGGGTCTCCAACTTTGGCAATTTTAAGCCTGGTGGACTTCAACTCCCAGAATTCCCCAGCCAGCAAAACTGAAGTCAACCAGGTTTAAAGTTGCCATGGTTGGAGACCCCTACTCAAATTTTAACACTGGGGAGGGGGGCTTTGTGGTACATCCTGCCCTTAGGTTGCTATTGTATTTTCCATGATTGCACACTAAGCCATGATTTGTTTCTGGTACATATGGAGAGATTTGAGGCATCCTTTTTCTTGGTTTGAGGCCACTTCACATTGACCAGGCCTGCTAAAATTTGCAAATATATAATATTTTCCTTCCGGGCAAATATATTAATTTCTTGTCAAACATCCAGTAGAAAGAGGCAGGGATGCCTGATGATACAGAGAGAAGAGGACTCTTTTTTGGAAGGACTTTGGAAATGCCTGATAATAGCAGAATATTAACTTCTCTATTAACTGGTAACTCCAACTGTAATATTCATTTCCATGAAACATTAAAGCAATTAGATACAAACAAAAGGGGGAGGGAGGAGGTTGTCACACCTTTCCAAGGAATAATATTTTTTTTCAAAATATTTATTAGGCAATAATGCTTGTTAGAATTCTCCTCAGCCCAAAACTGCTCTACAGCTTGCTTGCAGCTTATTTGTCGGATATTATTTTTAAGTAGGCACTTTCTTGAACATTTACTTACAAAGAGGAGGAGGAGGAGGAGGAGGAGGAGGAGGAGGAGGAAAAACTTTCTCATCCCCAGGACAAGGAATGGGGAAGGGGATGGAGATTATAGGTTCATAGAACCTAAAGTTGGAAGGGACCTTGGAGGTCATCTAGTCAACCCCCCTGCTCCAGCAGGAGAGTCTATTCCAAATATTAGCCTCTACCTAG
The DNA here is from genome assembly GCA_004320025.1 of Laticauda laticaudata. Lineage (NCBI taxonomy): Eukaryota > Metazoa > Chordata > Lepidosauria > Squamata > Elapidae > Laticauda > Laticauda laticaudata. Next base: position 30,437 of record BHFT01014060.1, read on the forward strand.
ACTCGAACTCACAGCCTCCTGATTGTGAGGCGAGAGCTCCACCTGTAGGCCACCAGATGGAAAAAGAGAAAAAAAGAGGAGAAGCAGTCTCATCTCCAGGAGGAGGAGGAGGAGGAGGAGGAAGAATAAGAATGAGAATGAGAATGAGGAGGAGGAGGAGGAGGAAGAGGAGGAGGAGGAGGTGGTCTCATCCCAAGGAGAAGGGGATGGAAATGGAGATAGTTGGAGAAGGAGAAGCCCATTCAATGGCAGCTGAAACATCTGTGCAATCACTGTTCATGGTACACTGTTGTTGTGTAAAAAGAGGTTCAAAAACCTGAGTTATAGGCTTCTATTGTGCAGCAAACTATAATTTCTAATCTCAGTGGCCAGTCTGGACTGAAAACTCTCCTGTTCTCCTTGTTCAGATGAATCAGTGAATAAATGAATAGAAAATGTGCTTGTTTCAGGGAAAGCTTGCCATGAGATCTTGACTCTTGGACATTTGGACCCTGACTCCTCATAAAACCTTCTGGATCCAATGGGCTTATGGGTCTGTATAGTCAAAAGGTCAGGTCACGGTTTCTTCCCTATTTTTATTTGCCATATCCTTAATTGCCAGAAGCAGATGGCATGTGCAAGATGTACCTTTTGGAGTGCCAAAAGATGGAATATGCGCATGACACCAGATGCTAAGCATAGAGAAGACATTTTTAACAAATCGTTTCAATGCAAAACTGATATTTTTTTCATATTTCAAACCAAAGCTCAGACATTCTTAAAAATGGATCTCACTGCATTTTGTAATGTGTTTTGCCAGGATTTAAAAAAAAAATACATTGGTGAATTTAAAAAAAAATAAAGAAGTTATACCAGTCAGAACTAAAGTTTTACAAAACCAAGTAGAAAAGACAGTTTGTTTCTTTTTAAAAAAATTCCAATAGGCTAATTGAAAAATAAGAAACTAGGAAAAATAGATATGAAGCTGTTTGGAAAATGGAAAGTGCAAAAAAAAAAAAAGACAAATTCATCAACTGTCACAAATGCAAATGTCCAATTTGCCAGGAGATCCAGCACTGTTGTGGATGAGAAATGATATCTTTCATTTCTGGATCTGAAATAATTGTGGATAAAATGTTAATAATTCTTTATTCCAAAGTGGGGCATTTGCAATATAAAACTAGGTGCAGGCTGGCTTAAGTGAGAACCCTCTGCTTCACTGGCTGCTAAATGAGCATCTGAAAGACTCTGAGAATGCATCCCCATTAAGGTCTAGACAAAGAACAATAATTCAGTACCAGCCATCACAAGATGCTGGAGGTTGCTAAAACAATGAAAGGAAGGAAGTGATAGAAATTAAAAGCTCTGATTTCCCCCTTTTAGCACCTCACTAGCTCCATAGGGGGACACACCTCAGCATGAAAAGGAAGGACACACTAAATCTCGCATCTACATAAAGGACCAACCCCCTATAAAACCAAGTCCGTGCACCCCATTTTCTCTGTAGCTACCCCCAAAATTACTCTTGGGAATAAAATAAATCTCCTTTTTTGGAACCACCAAATTATTCTAAGAAAGAAAGAAAGAAAGAAAGAAAGAAAGAAAGAAAGAAAGAAAGAAAGAAAGAAAGAAAGAAAGAAAGAAAGAGGGAGGGAGGGAAGGCCAGGCAGGCAGGCAGGTAGGCCTAGACTTCAGAATGACTGGCTGGTGGAAGAGGAAGGAGAAAACAGAGGAGGGAAAACCAGAAGGAAGGAAGGAAGGAAGGAAGGAAGGAAGGAAGGAAGGAAGGAAGGAGGGAAGGAAGGCCTAGAATTTAGAATGGATAGATGGGTGATGGGAGGGAGGGAGGGAGAGAAGGAGGAAGGAAGGAAGGAAGGAAGGAAGGAAGGAAGGAAGGAAGGAAGGAAGGAAGGAAGGACTAATTCAATGTGTCTAAGTTTTAAAAAATCATTGAAAACAATTAAAGCACTAAAATCTTCCCAATCTCATGAGCTCTGATGCAAGAGCCAAGCTCTTGAAGATTTATCAATGTCACAGAAGAGCAGCCATTTTTAATTTTCTGAAACCTAAATGGAAAAGCTTCTTCTGAGACTGAAGAAGTCCACAAGAGACATCTAGTGGTGCTGCAGAAGCCTCTGCATCTTTTGAGCATCACTCGTGGACCTCTGGCTGAATAGCAAAGAGTCAGGAACCCTCTGGTTCATGTTTTCGGGGTGAAACATTTATTACATTGTATGGGATGTTGGAGGGGTGTATGTGCATAAGAAAAAAGAAGAGAGTAAACAATGCTTTAAGCTTGCTTCCAGAAAAGTACTTTGGAGGAAGCTCCTTTGCTTGAAGGAAACTCAGAAGTTCTGCTTTATTTCATTCCTTTCCATTTGTACAATCTGTATTTTTATGGTACATAAGATTATATCATATTATTGGGTATTAATGTTGCCACTTTAACAAACTGCAGAACATTCCAGTATGTAGAGATAGGATTGGACGGAAGGATCAAGGTGGAGAGAAGAGTTGAGCTGGAAGATCTTCCTTTCAACTCTTCTGTTACTCTGTTATTGAGACAGAGACAGACAGAGATGGAACTGTAAAGATAGAGATAAAGAAAGAGACTGATATACAATTTCTCCTGCTTTCTCCTTCTCAATGTTTTATACTACCTTGTTTGATTTCAGAGACTTGGGAGCAAGTAAGTTGGACAGATAAATAAATAAGTGAAACTTATCATTGCCTTAAAGTCTGCTTGCTTACAAAGAAATTCCTCTGCAAGGAGAGTTGATGGTAAGAACACAAATGGTTTTTTTACACATTTCTGAAACTCAAATATGGATTCAAATCTGCTTTTGCAATTTTATATATTAATGCTTTCTTAATTTAACATCTGGCTCTTGGAGAAAGGATCCATTAGCAACTTCTCAGAATATTCTAACCTTCCTGTTGTCATCTACTGGGAACCTAAAGTCTATATCAGTTTCTTGGTGAAGCTGGACAAGCTGCAAATGTAACACTGGTGTGATTAAACCACTGGTATTTATTTATTGGTAGATATAAAATATTTACCCAGCAACTGCCCACATGGATGCAAACAGAAAGAGCACACACATGTAAGCAAGCCTTTTCTGGGAAGCTTTACGTTTCAACAGCAAAGCTTTCATTCCCGAAATAGCAGCAGCTAAACAAAACTTAATAGCAGTGTTTACATCTGCAAAGGAAAATGGTAACATCTGGACCCACAGCTGCACAAACAGAATAACAGCCACTAAAGCGTCTCGCATTGCTGAATTTCCATTCCAAGGTTCACAATCCTAAATATTTCGTTTCAGTACATCCAACCGAGGGTGTTGTATAGAGTTATCCACACTCACTTCAACAGCCTCAGTATGCCGAAGAATTTCATCCTTTTAGTGCCACAATTATAGAAAAGTGGACAAGTCTAAGAAAGAGAACGATCTTGGGAGGGGTGAAACATGTGATAACTGTCTTCCAGTACTTGAGGTGCTGTCACAGAGGGGATTGATTTATTCTCCAAAGCAGGGGTCACCAACCTTTTGGACCTCAGAAACTGCCAAACTCAAAATTTTAAATCCCGCAAAACAGAGACCCTGGGAAAATCCCCCAAAAAGTCTGCATGAAAATTCCCCACCCTGTTTTCCAATCGATCGATCATTCCTTATTTGGGATTGCAGGATACCCTCTTCAGCTCTCTGTTCTGAGAGAGAGAAAGAGAAAGAGAAAGAGAAAGAGAGGGAGAGAGAGAGAGAGAGAGAGAGAGAGAGAGAGAGAGAGAGAGAGAGAGAGAGACTTTTGGCTTCATGCAAGGAAAGCAGCAGAAGCAGCAGAAGCCTTTCTTTCTCTCCCCCAAACTCCGCCAGATATGAGTCTCTGGGAGACTTGTTGTGCCGGCGCAGCCTCTTGGAGCAGGAGGCCTTGCAGGGTCCCAAAGACTCATTTCTGGCGGAGTTTGGGGAGAGAAAGAAAGACTTTTGCTGCTTTCCTTGCATGCAGCCAAAAGCAGAAGAAGAAAGAAGCGGAAAGAAGCAGCCCAGTGGCCAGGCCAGGAGCGTTGAGTGAGTGGGGCAAGTTCCCCCCTCCACCCTTTCCCCCCTCCCCTTACTACCTTGTGTTGTTTGCAATGCAAGGGACACAAGCCTTGTGTTCCCACAGGCCATTTGGGCATTGCAGCCTTGTGTTCCTGTGCAGCCTGGATTGTTTTGGGGGTAACATTTTTCTCTGGACCCCTAAAATTTTCTTGTGGACCACCAGTGGTCCCCAGCCCACTGGTTGGTGACCACTGCCCCAAAGCACCTGAGGGCAAGATAAGAAGTAATGGGTGAAAGATCATTAAAGATAAAGATAAATCCTAGAAGTAGGGAGAAATTTTCTGACACAAAGAGCAATTAATCATTGGAATAGCTTGCCTCCAGAAGTTGTGAATGCTCCAACATTGGAGATTTTTAAGAAGAGCTTGGATAGTCATTTGTCCAGAAGAGTATGGGATCTTCTGCCTTGGACAGAAGGTTGGAGTAGAAGACTTCCAAGGTCTCCTCCAACTCCATTATTCTGTAGACTTAGGAGAACAAGCTTTGCATAAGTGTCTGATCAGCCCCAAACCCAGAGCTATCCACGCCTCCATGTTGTACATGGTAATAGGGCTCAGAGACCCTAAGTTGGACCTTCATCCTTTGACCAAGATGGTATAAGGTCTCCTGTCTTGATCAAACATAATAGCAGCAACAGCAGCAATTTTCTTAGCCATCTCTCCATAATAAAAAGGAAATCATTGCAGTATGGTCTCTTGGATTCCCCTGTTGTATATTGCTGTTTATTTTTAATAGCAGAGTTCTAAACTATCCTTTAGGCCTTTTTATTTAAAAAAGAGAGAGCAACAGATTTAACCAAAATCACCCTTCTTAAAACACCTCACCCAGAAGCATGTTTAAATTTAGCAAAAGGAAACATGAATCAGCTCTCTGTTGCACAAAGGCTTTAAGCATCTTTCTCTGATGTCTTTGTTTCCAAATTTTTTTCCCTTGATCCTGTCTCATATTCACAGGGAAAGTTCAAGAAGGAAAGGACATCCATGATGGGAAATGCAAGCATTATTTCACCCTCACATTGGGAAGGAGGCTAAAACATACAAATAATAGTTACAGGAACTGGGCATGGCTAATCTAGTGAAGAGAAGGACCAGGGGAGACAGATTAGCAATCTTCCAATATGTGAGGGGCTGCCATCGAGAGGAAGGGAGTCAAGCTATTTTCCAAAGCACCTGAAGGCCAGACAAAGAATAATGGATGGAAACTGACAAGGAGAGATTCAGCCTGGAAATGAGGAGGAATTTCCTGACAGTGAGAGCAATCAACCCATGGAACAGAAGTGGCCTTCAGAAGTTGTGGGAGCTTCATCACTGGAGGCTTTCAAGAAGAGACTGGACTGCCATCTGTCAGAAATGGGGTAGGGTCTCCTGCATGCATGGGGAGTTGGACTAAATGACCTATAAGGTCCCTTCCAATTCTGTTAATCTGTTGATAAGTTGGGGAGACAGAAAGCAAGAAAAAATATTGAGGGACCTTCTCATGAAATACTTCTGGTGCAAAGTGCTAATACTCTCCTAGAGTATTAAGAATGGAAGGGGATAGATGGCAATTAGAAGCAAAGAGGGGAGGTCCCAATCTGGTGAGCCACAACAGTCTTGATACAGTAGTCCTTGCTTAGCGGCTGCCTCATTACTAACCATTCGGTTATGACAATGATGAAAAATAACTTTGCAACCAATCTGTGCATTTATGAACCTTGCAGATCTGTAAAGCAAAAGAAAGCTAAAGGAAGATGGTAAGCACAGTCATGGTTTCACTTAGCCGCTGTTTCACTTAACAACCAAGTTGCTAGGCCTGATTGTTGTACTAACTGGAGGTCTCCTGTAGTAGAAACCAGTTGTGTTCAGTTTGCATTTTGTAATCTCCACTTCCATCTAGTGTCAGCTTTGAGTATCTGTCACTGACTGCCTTGGTCAGCTCGTTCTTCATGAATACAGTCAATTATTATGCATTTACAAGAAGAAGGTGTGCAAAGGGAAGAGAAGAAAGATGTAGACCTACATAAACTTATAAATTATATGTATATTATTATATTATTTATATGACAGCCAAATTACAAAGATGAGCAGGACAATCTACAAGGATGAGGGAGTCAAGCTATTCTCAAAGCACCAGAAGGCAGGATAAGAAGCAATGGATGGAAACTAATCAAGGAGAGAACCTATCTGGAACTAAGATAAATTTCCTGACAATTAACCAGTGGAACAAATTCCCTTCAGAAGTTGTGGGTGCTCCATCACCAAAGGCTTTTAGTAAAAGATTGATCAATCATTTGTCCACAATGGTATAGGGGCAGTGGGGTTGGACTAGAAGACCTCCAATGTCCTTTCTAAGTCTATTATTCTGTCATTCTGTTCTATTATTCCCTTCCTTCCAATCACCAATCCCCCCCCTTTTTTTCATTTTCCTTTTGCATAAATTAACCAGAGGGTGAGGTTCCTACTTTAATATATTTCACTGAAGAAACATTCAAAGGAGGGCTCTTGCTTGTTTGTCCTTTTTTAAAATTCAAGAGTTCAGTCACTTCCTTATCTCTTCATTGACCAATGAAACTTATATGCCTTCCCCCAGACACACACATCTTGAAAAGTAAGACATCCTTGATAAAATTTCTCCTTCCCAATTTATCACAGTTGGCCATGATAAAACGCCACTGCAAAGAATGGAAGAAGGCTGAACATTGCTGTATATTTTTCAGGGCGCAATTGAACTAGTTAAAGGGATAAGTTTTTTGGTATCCCATGTCACAAAAATACCCTTAATCTCTTCTAATCGGTTGATCTCAAAGGGATAAACATGAAAAGTAAGGCTGTTATGCAGATGAGAGGGAGGGAGGGAGGGAGAGGGAGGAAGGAAGGAAAGAGGGAAGGAAGGAAGGAAGGAAGGAAGGAAGGAAGGAAGGAAGGAAGGAAGGAAGGAAGGAAGGAAGGCATGGTGGCATCTTTTTCTAGAAATAGGAAAGGAAAAAATATCCAATTGGTCCAACCTCCCTGTATTGAGAAAAGAGAATAACCTTATGTCCCCAATCTGGCAGTGAAGATACACACTATATGTTCCCTAACAGCAGCAATCAATTGGTATTGAAGTCCAAAGCTATCAAAACACAACTGAGAAAGACTCAGTTAGAGGAAGACTCAACTTTTCCCAAAGGGCAGAGCTCCAATTAAACCAGAAGACAATCCTGGGTTAGCCAATGACCACAGTTGAAAGTTTCTGGAAGCATCAATGAGCTGAGAGCATGTACAGCTGAATTTCTTGTCTGGATAAAGCCAGGATTTCTACAGAGAAGAATTGCAAAGAATTCTTAGTTGGTCATATTCAATAAATATTGTATTAAAATAACATACTGTAGTAAACTGGAGAAGATGGAGCAACAGATTGTCTATAAGATATCTTAATAACCTGGGGTGTCAGGCCTTGGTGGTCTCTGAGTTGGGTGGTTTTCATCCAGAAATTTCATGACCTGACTAGGTAACATCTTCAATGCTAGAAGAAAGTGAAGTTTCCTCTCCTTTGATACACATTTTCACCTTGGTAGTTCCTTGATTAGGCTGTTGTTTAATGCTCAATTATTTATTTAGGTTGGTAGTTTCCTTGATTGGGATATTGTTTTCTTCTTGATCATTTGTCTGGTGTTAATCCCCACTTATCTGGGTATGGACTGTTTAAGTTTTGTGGACAGGCTGGCTGGTGAATTCTGGAAGTAGAAATCCACACATCTTCAAGCTGCTGAGGTTTCGAAACACTAGTCTAATAATTCAGAAACTGAATTCAGAAGCTCAAGATGGTTGAGAAGTAACTGCTATCAAATAGCTTCCATACTGTGATGGTGCAGTGAAGAATGGACAAAATCTGACAAATGCCTAATGAAATTTACTGAGACTGGTGCTTGCTAGTATCCCTATTAACTGCCACAAGTCATGCCATGAGTGAGAAAACTGAAAATGTGGAAAAGGCCCTGAGTTATAGGGAGAGACATCTGTCAATTTCAATTTTTCTCTATTTCTCCTTTCAGCAATCTGTCAACTTTAGGCTGTCAAGCTTGCAAAAAAACAAACAAAAAAGCCTATTAAAACATTTGCACTACTAAATTTTTAATGTGCTTTGCTATACAGTTCTTGGACATGCAGAATTTACCTGAATTTTGCAAACAATTCTGCTTAGTGCAATGTTTCATTCAGTCTCTTGTTTAGAATATTCTTTCTGATATAGACTCCCTAGTAGACATATTTCGTTGATAGATGTGCCACAAATACCAGAGAGGAGGTCTATTTCTTAAAAAGGCAGGATGACCTATTTTTGTTTCCCATAGAAATGTAAATGTAAATATAGAACATGGAATAATAGAGTGGGAAGGGACCTCAGAGATCTTTTAGTCAACTCAAGCAGGAGACACTATATCATTTCAGACAAATGGTTGTCCAAACTTCTGGAGGCAAATGGTTCCACTGGTTAATTGCTCTCACCATGAGGAAATTTCTCCTTAATTCTGGATTGCTTTTCTCCCTGGTTAGTTTCCATCCATTGTTTCTCATCTTGCCTTTTGGTTCTTTGAAAAATAGTTTGATCCCCTCATCTTTGTAGGAGCCCCTCAAATATTGGAACAATGCTATCATGATCCTCCCGAGTCCTTCTTTTCATCAGACTAGACATACCTAATTCCTGCATCCGTTCTTTATATGTTTTAGCTTCCAGTCCTCTAATCATTCTTGTTGCTCTGGTCTGCACTCTTTCCAGAGTCTCAACATTTCAAAGTATAATTTATAATAAATACAATGTCAGCTTTGGAAGCCATATTAGAAGCAGAAGTTTCCACACTACCACATTCCTGTGTCTGGGAAAGTAGGAGGGGGGGGATTTTTACAGTGTTGATAGACATAATAGCATTTTTCTTTTTGGTCAAGGTCATGTTATTCCTGCACCAGGAGGTTGAAAGGATGTCTCTACTTGGGACAGTTAGTGATTGAACCATGTGGATGGACTGATGGTGCAGGGGTTGGGTTTTGACTTTTGAATTACTGAGAGAAAACCGGGAACTCCCAGATTCGGTTTTCCCAGATGTGCCAGTATAACTAATAAAAGGAAACTTTGAGAAAATGCCTGTCTTAGAGTTTTTAATTGGAGTTGGATTTTTCTGGAACCCTAACATACAATTTATAGTAAATGTCAAAAATGCAGGGATGAACCTCACACTAATCACACACAAATGAACAGCACATGTTCAAAAAATTGGCCAATAGCGATATTGTTAACTGACAACTTGGCAGGAAAAAGATGGCGGCCACAGCCATGCCATCAAAGCCCCACCCTTTTTTGCATGCAAATTTTAAATTTAAATTAAATTTTAAAATTTAATTTAAAATTATTTAATTTAAATTAATTAAATTTAAATGAAAATTTAAAAGCTTTGATCACATGGTTGTGGCAGCCATAACAATTGTTTATAAGCCTTCCTCTCCCACTTCCCTCCTTCCAATGGACACCCCATTCAAATCTAACATTTCAGGGGCTCAGATCCCATTTTAAAAGTAGGAGATTTACCTGATCTTTAAAAAAAAAACATTTAAATATAATGAAGTAAAATCACTGGATTAAATAACTGGGTGGGATAGAGAATTTATAGAGAGGTGAATGGAGAATCACCTAGTTCGTCCTTTACATCCAGTTACAGGTCAAATATGTTCCTTTTGTACACGTTCCTTTGAGATTAAATTTAGCAATTGAATACACAAATTAGTATGCAGGTGTCTCCTGTCTTAAAAATACTTCAAAGCCAAGCTCCATTGTGATCAGACTTACAGACAGCTGCTGTTTCTATAGTGATCTGCCAAAAATCTTTAATAAAAAAACATGGTGTATGCGTTGATTGGCCCTGGAGATCAGAAATTAACATATCTAATCCTGCTTTTGATCTATATTTGAAGATGCTTTGAATTTTAAAAGAAAAATGCTTCTCTATTTAGCTGGCATGTCACAAAATATTGTTTCATGTGTACTATGCATGCACCGGAAATAGTTGCAAGCACAAAAATCACCAGCAGTCCAGGCTTAACCAATCTAAACTCAAATCAATTTTAAACTCCACCACTTATGGATATACAGCTGTTCTTTAAAATACACCTGCAACATCCTTCTTGTATATATTCATAGTAAGAGGACAGATTGGTACAATTTGTTTTGCTTTGCTAAACAAAATGACACCTTTTTTTATCCAAGAAGCTGGCCAGAAAACAAATCATACCTCCTTCCAGAAGACTTTACTTCCTCTTTACATCAAGCTTTACTGTTCTGTATTTTTCCTCTTAGCTTTCCCTATTTTGTGAATAACTTCTGGTTCTTCTGAACAGATCGCCAATGCATCTTCTTTGGTGGAAGGGGCCAAGATAATGACTAAATGGATTAATGGCCTCCTCTCAATCAGTTCTAAGGCCTAAATATGCCATCCTGTAAGGGCATTGCGAGCGGCCTTGGGAGACAGGTGGAAGAGCTGCAGTCTAGTCAAGTGGCAGCTGAGCTTGCAGAAGGAATAACAGGCAAATAACTCAGAAGTGACCCTCCCTAGTTTCTTGGATTGTAAAGGAGAGGAAGAAAGAGATGTACTTTCAGACTTACAAGATTGATATTAGCCTTGCAAGAACACAGAAAATAATCTCCTGATAGGGAGAAAAAATAATCAGTGGAACAGCTTGCCTCCCAGATTTGCAGGTGCTACAAGTTTTTTCAAGAAAAGGCTGGACAGCCATTGTTCAGAATGGTCCAGGTTTCTCTCCTCAAGTAGGTGCTGAACTAGAAGCCCTCCAAAGTCCCTTCCAGCCCTTAATACCATGTTTTGTGTTCTATGATAGTCCTAGTTCTATCTTAATTGTAAGATTACATGAACAGAATCTTACAAGCCTGAAAATACATCCCTTCCTCTTCACCTTTACATTTCAAGAAACTAGGCAGGGTCCCTTCTCAGATGTTTGCCAAGCCCCATTCCTTCTGTGGACTCAGCTGCCACTTGCCTGATGTTTGCTTAATCTGCAGCTCTTCCTCTTGTCTCCCAAGGTCACCTCCATATACCATTAAGCATCCAGAGTGATCTTTTATATTTTCTGTGGCGCGGTTAACATTCATTGACCAGGTTTGCTCTGAGCATGCTTAAAATCCAAGAAGGAAGAAGCTGTCAAATCTGGGCTACAGAAACCCCAACTTTCTTTGGTCCATACACGAAGATCCAATTAAATTGATTTATTGCACAGCACCTGTTTAGAGTTAGATAAGAGTCAATGGAATTCAAGGGAAGCTGGACTTAATTCGCTTGTGGTTACTTAAGGATACTAGGCTGATTGCTCTTTTAACTCCACCTCTAGCTTCTGCCACTCCTTCTCCTACAACATTATAGCAGTCTTCAAATACTTAAAGGCCTGTCACCCTTTTCAGCAGTGTTTCTCAACCTTGCCAAATTAAAAGTGAATGAACTTCAACTCCCAGAATTCTTAGTAATGGCTATGCTGCTGTGGAATTCTAGGAGTTGAAGTCTACTTATCTGGAAATTGCCAAGGTGATGAAACTCTGTTCTAGAGGGTTTGAAAATTTCTTACTTGCTCCATAGGTAAGTCTAGGACAAATGGGAGGACACTTCAATGATTTTGATGCAAATTAAACAACTGAGTCGTGGTGGTGCAATGGTTAGAATGCAGTACTGCAGGCTACTTCTGCTGATCACTGGCAACCAGCAGTTCAGAATTTAATTCTCACTGGTTCAAGGTTGACTCAGCCTTCCATCCTTCCAAGGTGGGTAAAATGAAGACCCAGATTGTTGGGGGCAAGAAGCTGACTCTAAAATATCTTAGAGAGGGCTATAAAGCACTGTGAAGCGGTATATAAGTCTAAGTGTGATATCTATTGCTATTAGAAAAATCCGCTTGACAGGAACAGTCCATTAGGGGAACAGGTTTCTTCTCCTTCCCTGGACATTTTCAAACAGGGGCTTGATAGTCTTCGAGCACGGATGCTGTAGTAAATCCTGCAGCATGCACAGAATTGAACTTAATGACTGCTAAAATCCCTTCCAACACTAGGATTCTATAAACCTGAAAGAAAAGCCAGCCTGCAATAACAGAGGGATAGTTTCAGGATCATGATAAGTGCCATTTTATACTGCACTGGTAAGACCATGCTTGGAATACTGTGTCCAGTAATTCTGATCACCATGATACAAAGAAGATGTTGAAACTCTAGAAACAGTGCAGAGAAGAGCAATAGAGTTGATTGGGGATCTGGAGGCTAAAGCACATGTGATGGCAATGTTTGGCTCCGAGTGCCCAAACTGGAACATGTATGCATGCGCATGCATTTGCACATGCCAGAGTGCTGGAAAACTGAAGACCAGCTGGCCAGTCCACATGCCTGTTTTTTGGCCATTTTTGGCCATTTTGGGGGGCGTTTTCAGGCCGTTTGTTTTGGGGGGTGGTTTTGGGGGTGGTTTTCAGGTCATTTTCCAGTGGGTTTTCAGGTCATTTTTGGACCAAAAACAGCTCCCAAAATGGCCCAAATGGCCCAAAAAACACCCCAGAAAATGACCCAGAAATAGCCTGGAAAATGCCCCCCAAATCAGCCTGGTTTTTGGCTGATTTTTTGACCATTTTCTGGTGCTCCAGCATCCACAAAGCCCAGCTGGCCAGCACCTCAGAAACCAGAAGGGCAGCTGTCAATGGCGCACATGCCCACGAAGAAGGCTCTGTGTGCCACTTCTGGCACGTGTGCCAGAGGTTCACTATCACAGACATAAAGGAAGCAGGATACCTGAAAATGAAGGAAAGACCTGGACTGAACAAATCTCTTGTGCCACTAAATAGCAAGTTAGAGATCAACAAGTTAAGAGATCAGCAAATCTCTTGGCAACCAAGATAAGGCAATTAAGGAAGAAGAAAGGAGAACTGCCTTTCTTGTCCTGTTGTAATGTCACCTTTGTTTCTCCATTTTGTTTTTTGTTTTTTTATGCTCCAGAGATTCATTCGCAAGGTGTTTGCTTGTGCGTTTCCCAGCAGCCTCTTTAGTGCAAATGGCCTTTGGAGCGAACTGTCAAAGAGTGCTGGAAATGCAAAAAGAGTGAGAAAGAGAGATGGAGAGAGAGAGAGAGAGAGAGAGAGATGCAGGGGGAGAACTGTTTGTGATAAAAAATAATTGCTTTGCAAATGTCATCTGTTTCGCTCAACGAAGCATGACTCATGCCGTTTTCGCTTACCAGCAAAATAAAATAATGATAATAAAAGATAAAAAATGGTCCTGTACATATTCTCTTCCCCTGTTGCACTTTTTTAATTAACTTAAATCTTCCTGTGAGATGGGCCTGACAGGAGTGTCTGGAAAGGGAGCAGCTGAGGACACTTAAGGCCTCTCTCACGAGTCTCTGTTATGGTGGCAGTGCGGAAATCTAGCATGCACCGCCCAGGGCTACTGTAGTGATAAATGTAGAGGAAAAAAATAATAATCTTTTCCCACTAAATCAGGAGAGAATCAAGTTCTCTCCTTATCAACTAAATGAAGCTTCTCCTCAGACTTCCCTCAGAGCAACTTATCACAGGCGCCAGCTTGACAAGCAGCAGCGATCAATCAAACATCAGAAACAGTGATAGAGCAAATACAAGGATTTTTTTCGTCACCCACAATGAAAAATTGTCAATCTGGGGTGCATAAAACAGGACAATCAATAGGAGAGGGAAAACAAACATGACCCAAAATCTAAACCTTTGCTCCCATCTAGGGGTAGATTTTTGTAGTACATGTATGTCTCCTGACAGCCTTTTCCTTTCCTTTCCTTTCCTTTCCTTTCCTTTCCTTTCCTTTTCCTTTTCCTTTTCCTTTCCTTTTCCCTTTCCTCAGATAATCAAGGTAAAGGTTCCTCTCGCACATATGTGCTTGTTGTTTCTGGCTCTAAGGGGTGGTACTCATCTCTGTTACAAAGCCAAAGAGCCAGCGCTGTCCGAAGACGTCTCCGTGGTCATGTGGCCAGCAGGACTAAACGCCGAAGGCACATGGAACACTGTTCCCTTCCCATCAAAGGTGGTCCCTATTTTCCTACTTGCATTTTTACATGCTTTCAAACTTCTAGGTTGGCAGAAGCTGGGATAAGTAGCGGGAGCTCACTCCATTATGCAGTGCTAGGAATTTGAACCTCTGAACTGCTGACCTTTTGATTAACAAGCTCAGCATCTTAGCTACTGAGCCACCACATCTCAAGATGAACAAAGAACCTTGTATTAATTTCAGAAAAAATCCATCTAAAGCCAAATTCAAGACAATTAGAAAGCCCCTTTTTCCCCATTTGGCAAATTTTAGATCAGACAATCAGACTCACCCTTTTTTTCATCTTTTTATCCTAATCATTCCTCTTTTTAAAAATCCTAATATTTTCCTTTTTCCTCCCTGTCGTCTACTTTTGCCTTTGAACTTCTTCATTCTGTTAGTAGTTAGACTTTGTTCCCTTCTCCAATTTTTGTGCATTCCTGTTCAATCTTTCCAAGAGGTTAGAGCAAGAAGCAAATCAGAGCTTCATGATCTGTCCACTGCACCAACAAAATGATCCTAATTTGCTTTCTCCTCTGTAAATGGGTTTTGTTATTTTTAAAGAAAAAAAAGAGGGAAATCAACAGATAACACACTTTTTAATTTCCAATTCTATGAGATCAGCATGTCCAATGATTGCTAAAAAAAAATCTCTTTCTTTTACAACCAGCCTCTGGCAAAATAAACCCATTAGCAGTGTATCTCCACATAGGCTGTGAAATAATATCATTGGCCAGATAATCTGTGAGTCGACACAAAAGAATTATCTAACATAAAAGCAGCAATCTGTCCATTTCCATAAAAGTACCTTACTTCTAGCTTTATGGAAGCACAAAAGCCACAACTGCTGCTAAAGAACATCTCAAAGCAGAATTCATCAAGCTGTAGAGAAGGAAAGAGGGCAAGCATGAAGAAATTAGCCAACTCTGTTTCCAGAAAACAACCTGTGTATTGAATAAGGTAAAGGTAAAGGTTCCCCTCCTTGCACATCTGTGCTAGTTGTTTCCTTTCCTTTCCTTTCCCTTTTCCTTTTCCCTTTCCTAAAATAATCAAAGTAAAGGTTCCTCTCACACATACGTGCTAGTTGTTTCTGGCTTTAGGGGGCACTGCTCATCTCTGTTTCTAAGCTGAAGAGCCAGCGGTGTCCAAAGACGTCTCCGTGGTCTTGTGGCCGGCATGACTAAATGCTGAAGGCACATGGAATGCTGTTACTTTCCCACCAAACTGGCCCCTATTTTTCTGCTTGTATTTTTTACATACTTTCGAACTGCTAGGTTGGCAGAAGCTGAGACAAATAACGGGAGCTCACTCTATGACGCGGCACTAGGGATTCGAACCATCAAACTGCCAACGTTTCTGATCAACAGGCTCAAAGTTTTAGCTACTGAGCCACCACATCCCCTAGATACTTTCATTTAAATCAGCAGTATCCAACGTTGGTAACTTTAAGGCT
The DNA here is from genome assembly GCA_004320025.1 of Laticauda laticaudata. Classification (NCBI taxonomy): domain Eukaryota; kingdom Metazoa; phylum Chordata; class Lepidosauria; order Squamata; family Elapidae; genus Laticauda; species Laticauda laticaudata. The sequence continues at coordinate 46,016 of BHFT01014060.1, forward strand.
TGTGGACTTCAACTCCCAGAATACCTCCAGTTGAATACCCCGATTAATCTTTGCCTCCATTTTCTACTCCTTAGTCCCACTCTCTTAAAGCTATAGGCAAATAGATTTACCTGACTTCAAAACAATTCAGAAAAAAGCCTTCGTATGCTACTGATATTTCTGGACTCCCAAGTGTCTAGACTTTCCCCCACCTACCCCCCAAAAAGTCAGCAGTATTAATTCACTTTTCTGGTGTTTTATATTCTGGTACATATTTTATGCACTGTTTTCCTGAGTGTTATGCATTCATGCCGTATTCTGTTACGCCACATGAAATAATAATAATCTGAATAAATATTACCTACTGGACTGGAGTGGGATAGTTTTTTTAAGAAAGAAAGAGAAAGAGAGAGAAAAGAGAGAGAGAAAGAAAAGGGAAAAAAAGAAAGAGAGAGAGAGAAAGAAAGAAGGAAGGAAAGAAAGAAAGAAAGAAAGAAAGAAAGAAAGAAAGAAAGAAAGAAAGAAAGAAAGAAAGAAAGAAAGAAGTGGAAAGAGAAAGAAGAAAGAAAGAACAAAAAAAGAAGGAAAAGGAAAGAAAAAAGAAAGGAGAGAAAGATGAAAGAAAGAAAGAGTGTGAGAGAAAGAGAAAGAGAAAGAGAGAGAAAAAGAAAGAGAAAAAGAAAGAAAAAGAAGGAAGGAGGGAAGGAGGGAAGGGAAAAGAGAAAGGAAGGAAGAAAAGAGAGAAAGAAAGAGGAAAGAGAGAGAGAAAGGAAGGAAGGAAGGAAGGAAGGTCCGTTGTGGCCTTTCCGATGTGTTTCGAGGGGATGGTGAATGTACAGATATGCAGCCATCCCATTGGTCTCTTGAAATAGGAAGGTTATGGAATACGTTGCTCAGTCATTATTTTTTAGCCTTCTGACATGCTGGGTCTTTTGCCAATGTTTGATTTTACACGTTGTCAGAAGCTCTGAGCCAGAAGGAGCAGAAACAGACGCTGATTGGAAGAGAAACTTTCCAGAGGACCAGCCCTCCTGGTTGGTCTGTGGGAACATGTTCACGCTTGCCTTTTGTAGCAGTTTTATTTTTAAAAAATATCCCTGAGCTAGACATAAATAGCAACAGGTGGTTTTGTTTGTTTGTTTTTTCACAAGGAAATGCTGGAGGGCTGTGATCTGGTGCTTTCTGAGAAATGTTGCCGATTTTTCTAGAAGAAGAAAAGAAAAGAAAAAAACTGGAATAACCGTGGACATCGTAAAGTCCTAGGTGCTCTCTGACCTTGGTTGTTTGCTTGCAGTTCAGTACCTAACTAGAGATCATCTTCATCTTTGTTGTCCTAGTGGATGAAATATCTGCAAGAGCACCAAGGACTCTACTGTTCAAGCCTGAGTTAATATCAAGATCACGAGAACCTCT
>BHFT01014061.1:0-14634 GCA_004320025.1 Laticauda laticaudata
TCACCTCTCAGCAAGCAGAAGGAACTGGCTGCAGCCTCCTCCTCCTCAGCCACAGCGCAGACCTTGCGGGGAGAGACAGAGAGAGAGAGAGGGAGAGATCCTCTTGGGCGAATGCCTTCCCTCGGAACGCGGCGACGGGAGCACCTGAAGCCAAGTGTCTCCTCAGGACTCCGGTTGCAGGGAGGAGCTCTGACTGGCTGCACATGGCTGCGCCAAATGCCGCGGCAGCAAAGGAGAAGGAAAAGCAGGAAGGTCTCCTGGTATGAAGTTCCCCACCAACGCAGGCAGCACCATATCCAGGCATGCAAGTACTTCCTAAATGCAAGCCTCCTCCACCATTCCCCCCCATTTTGCATGTTTAATATGGGCCTTAATTTGGGGGGAAGGGCTTAATTCAATTTTATAAATTGAATGCCTATAAAACATGGTGGGGCTTCCTATTGGTAGTGGCCATATTGTTGGAGAAACATGGTATGAACCAGTTGCCTAGCATCTGAATGTAAATCACGTGACCATGGAAATACTCCAAGTGTGAAAAATGGTCATAAGTCACTTTTTTCCAATGCTGTTGTAACATTGAATAGTCACTAAATGACTTGTTGTATCACATGATGCTGGGCTTCAATGATGTGTGTTGTATTTTAAGTTGTCATTAGCCATCTTATAATATTTTCTTTGAATAATAAGGCAAGCTATAAATCAAATAAGTAATAATTGTATATATTTGAAGAAGTATATGCTGAAAAGGCCCGTCTTTTCATTTTGCATTATTGCTGTTAATCTGTGGCAATACTATGATTTGAAAGAACTTCAGTGTCCCATGAAATGAACCAGTGGTGGAATTCAAAAAAATTTACTGCCGGTTCTGTGGCCGTAGCTTGGTGGGCATAGCTTGGTGAGCATGGCAGGAGAAGAATATTGTAAAATCTCCATTCCCTCCCCACTCCACTAACCTACTTACCAGCTCCGTTCTCCTGTGCAGGGCAACAAAAAAAGACCCAGTGATCAGCTGGGACTTGGGAGGCAGAGAATAGATGGGGTTGAGGCCAGTCAGAGGTGGTATTTACTGGTTCTCTAAACTACTCAAAATTTCCACTGCCGGATCTCCAGAACTGGTCAGAACCTGCTGAATACCACCTCTGAAATAAATATATATTATCAAATAATAAATGACCATGAAATGCCTCTTTCTAGGGATTTAGTAGGGATTCAGTATTCCTACTCAAGCATTAACTGGAAAAGCAGTTATCCATAGACATATATCTGAATTGCATATTCAGTTTTATGTGTTCAGGCTTTCTCCTTGCAGACAAATAAGGTCTGTGTCAGCCAGTCCTCCAGCATGGGTTTCTTCAGCATGCTTGCCATGGCTGCCATAATAATGGAGAGGGGGGGCTTGGGTATTTGGGATGGGGAAGTGAGCTGGTGTAGTCCCATGAAAACTGAAAGGGAGATTTGACTTTGGCATTGCTAAAGGATATGTTTACACTCTCTTAAGGCCAGCCTGTCCTGAGACTCCCGATAGAAGAAATACCTGAAGATGGGATTTTCCACATCATACTGAACATTGATTGGACTCTCAGTGCTGGGCTCTGGGGGGGGGAGGAATTTGGGGTGACTTTCAATCTGTAACTTTTGCGTGTTTTGAATCAGATCTTCCTTGCTTTTGCTGCTATCATTTCTAACTTAATAAAAGTTCCTCTTCTCTAAATTAATGGAGTTGGGGTGGGTTTCTTTCTTGAGTTTTGAATGGAGGCAGGCTTGACATCCATCTTGAATCCATCTTGATTACAACCATGCCAGCAATGTGGTAAAGGAAGTCGGGAGGCAAGATTTAATGGAAATGTTCCAAGGATGATAATACAAGATTAGCAAGGTATCTACACAGCATAAATCATGAATAAATGATCCACACATATCTGTAGACGAGAATTGTCCTGATTTCAAGAAGTCCCTATTACACTTTGCATATCCTGACTCTGATAGTCCTTTTTGAAACCTTTTTTGGGTACAATAATTCAGGATGGATATAGCTGTAATACTGTAAAATGTGTACTTCATATCAGGGGAAGTCTTGTGTTATTGCACCAAAAGATTTTTAGTGTTGTTTTTGGTCTGGATTGTCATATTTTTTATTCTGCTATTCTAAAATAATTGGATTCACTCATCTCTTCACTTCCCATTCTGAGAAGCATTTTCAATAATGTGTACAGAATTCAAAATCATTGAATTTCATTGTCCTGAAACATGTTTAAAGAAAAAAAATGTGTGCTTTTGACAAATGAAAATAAGTTGACGGTCACAGCTAAATGCCTGCATTATATCTGACCATGCTTCTTACATAAAATGAGCTTTCTCTACCTTCTTTTGGTGAGGTATGGAAAATCAGTATGGAAAATCAGGAAGAGATACAGGAAGAGTCAATTCCTGAAAGCACGGAGTTTCGAAACAGAAATGAATCAGTATACTTTTGAGGTTCATTAATTAATTTAGGAAAAGGGAGGATTTTGAAGAATTTTCTCTTTGTGTTGTGTTTGCATCAGCCATATCCTCTTCTCAATTTCCTAGAATATCAATACAGGGAATTGTATAGATGCAAAACATGGATGAGTCCTCCAGTAAATCTGCTACTTGAAGGAAGAAGAAGAATGGAAAAATGTGGAAAGAGACACTCAGGGGCCAAAAGAAACAAATCTAATTATGGTGAATCTTACTGTCATACATATTACCCTAGAATTTTTCCACTATTCTATTTTCTGCAATACCTGCTCCCTCATCAAGACTTATGGACCAAAACACACATAGTAAAAGAAAGCCATTAGCCTGTTAATGGCAGGAAATGAAATTGGAAGTTACTAAATTTAAAAGACTTCTTTTTTTAGCTCTCCGTTTCTTTCTTTTTTATTTTAACAATATTGCAGTGAGATCAAAGCAGTCTTTATTCCTTTAATGTTCATATGTTTCAGGAGGAACAGAATAAAATTAAAAGCAGAATCAGATTTAAACTGCATGAAGACAGACAATTTTGTTTTAGTACTCCGACAAGGACAGTGGGTTTTGTTTTGTTTTACAATTTCTTTCGTAGCATATGGATCCATAAATGTTGACTCTTGAATATACTGAAACTAAACTAAGTGCAATAACATTTCTGTCCAAAATGAGAATTGCTTAATTATACACAATTAGCAATTGGCATGCAAGATGTTTTATTTGTGTTATAAAAGCAATTGCATATTTGCTTTGCAATAAAGGGCACTTACATCCTACCTAGATGACAACCTGAAATAAATATATTCATAAGAAACATTTACAATTGTAGTTTTGGATCAGTACTTTTCCTTTTGTTATATTACTTTAATTCTATTAAAAAAATCTTAAATCCCTTAATTTATCTATACGGTATGTGCATATCCTCTATAACTTTACTTCATACATGAACATGCCTTTAATTTTAAAAAAAAAATACTTTACCCTCTGCTATAAAATCTATACATATCCTTACCTTTCTTCCAAAGAACATCCATCAATAAATATAGCATATTGAAAAGATTGCTCAAACCAATGCAAATTTAAATAAAATTGGCCAAATTAATAAGGTCATAGATGTTGCAGCCAGATTATCCTCATATCTAATAACAATTCTGTTAACATACAACTGAACAAACAACAGTTAAACTGATATCAGTCATGTGAATTTTTAAAATATGGAAATAAACCATCCTTGAAATGTACTACTTTCATGAACCACATATATCACAACTATTTATGGTAAATGTTAAGACTTTGTGGCCTTCAATCAAGGATAATTGTGTATGTTTATTAATTAAATATTTAAAGTATGAAATTGATGTTTCCTATTTTTTCCTGTTTTTCTTTTTCCCATTAATGTGGTCATAAAGAGTGCAATAGTATTAACAAAATGACTGATTCTTGAATCAGTGGAATTCCTTTTTTGCAATAAAAAGATAGCAATAAATCCCACTGATTCAAAAAGCAATTGTTTTTCATTGCTTCTGCACTGTTTGGGATTATATTACATGAAGAGAAAAAAGGTATAAAAAATGGAAAACCTCAGATTCTCCCTGAGATTTGATCAGCTCTGCCCCACTTGATCTTCCAGAAGGCTGTTGTATATGTCTGTTAATTTTATGGAATTGTGATGTCTCCATTTTTCTTCGATTGATTATTTGCCACGAAGAGATATTTATTTAAAATGGGCTGTCATATTTTTCCCCTAAGTAAATAAAATATCATGTTCTGAAATTTAATGGGGAAAATGGAATTGAAAATTCAAATTTTCAAAAGTGGTTACCGGAGTGCTATTTAAGATTTCTATCTTCCTAGACAAAAAGAAACAAATCAATCCTCATTCTTAGCGTTACAAATATTTTCAGACGTTACACTGCTAGACAACGTGCACTGGAGAACTTTTGACATAATGTCTTGGCAGCTAGTTGTCATATGTGTCTGCTCAATTCTTTTTTAAAAGGTCAAACTACAACAGAGGTGGTATTCAGCAGGTTCTGACCAGTTCTGGGGACCAGTAGTGGAAATGTTGAGTAGTTCTGAGAACCAGCAAATACCACCTCTGACTGGAGATTTTACAGATCCTTCCCCTGCCACACCCACCAAGCCATGCCCACAGAACTGGTAGTAAAAAAAAACGAATCCCACCACTGCACTACAACATTTTTGCTAACAGAAATATTAAATATCAAATCACTCAATACAGCTTACAAGTCTTACAAGTACACAAAGACTGAACAAGATAAACCTTTTTCGCATGTATTAGAATTGAAAGTATATTGAAATCCAAAGAAGTAACTAAGCTATTGGGAAACCGTTATGCCTGATTTTCACCGTTGCTTCATTTGAAAAATGTAGAAAAATAAGACCAATCTATTTAGAATGAATGAGCAATCACAAGTAAGAATTGGGATTAATTATTAAGATTAAACAATCACATTATCATTATTGTGTCATGTTATGGAGACTAATTTTATGATTGTATAAAAAAAATATAGTGACCAAAATGCTAATGATATGAATTCACAAAGCAACATGAATATTTTGATCATTTTGAAAAAAATTCATATTATATAATTATCATAATATATATTATAGCAACTTTATATTTCTGGCAGAGAATTACATATTATTAAACTATTAATTATAAGTAATGGATTTAACTTATATTAAGTTAAATAATAATGAATCCTGTAATTACCATAGACATAATTTATCTTTATGACCAATTTTTATAGCCCTGCAGCTTAATTCCCAAGCTGGAAGGTCATTGACCATACACATAATAGCTGGCATCCATTCGTTGGTTTGCATGAATGATTTCCTGAAGATCAAATTACAAATCCAGTGCTTAGGTTTGTATCTTACAGTCAAAATGAGAGTCCAGGGCTCTGTTTCTGAATAATGAAAAGAAAAATATTCTTTGGGTAGAAGGGGTTTCTCAAAATTGTTTCTTGATTGTATTTCAATGTGTGATGAAATAGTTAAAGGTGTAATATATCTAATAATACAACTACTCACCTAAAAAGGTAGCTGTCATAAAGATAAATTATGTATAGAATCATAGAGGTATAGAATCATAAATAATATCAATTAAAATCTTCACCAATCTTTTTGATGACCATTTTGGAAAAAAAAAACTATCTTGCATTGTTGCCAAACATATAAGACATGTATAACTTGAATTGCAGTTGTTATCAATAAAATGTTGTATTTTTCCCTAATATAATGCCTAAGTCCCAGCATGGCAAGACTATTTTATTTCATTTCATATTATTTGTGAAGAGGAATTGTGATAACAGATTCTTATGAGGAAATTAAAAAAATAACGGCAACTTCTTACTATTAATTCTGGGGAAAAGGCACTCTGAAAGAATTAGAATTGTATGAAATATTTATTGCTTAAAGTAATATCTGATCACCTAATGAAATATGGAATAAAATAGCTACATTAGTTATTACTTAATGAAGAATTAAGGAATATGCGTCCGTGGCAAACATACATACCATACTTAAAATCTGTTCTTGTTTGTTAAAAATGAAACAAATGATAACATTAAATTGGAGAACCTGTGATATCCTCAATTTTTTTTTGATCTAATGTATTTCAGCCTCACAGCAAGATAACCATCAATATCCATTCAAATTGAACAGACCATTAGCATTTTAGCATATTTGTTGGAAAATAGTGGATTCAAATGGAAATGTCCAATTATGTTAAAATAATTGAGGGAAGACTCCAGATCAGAATAAATAACCCTGAAGATGTTACATTCTGACTATGTACAATGTCAGACATCACTACTTTACAGTGGTCAGAAAGAATCCTGAAATCTTTTCAGCATATAGAATTCCAGGAAATGAAGCAAATTCATAGATTTGAAGAGAATGGTTGAGAGATTATTAAATTCTGACTTCCATGAGATCCTATCAACAATGCCAGAGATCAGAAAGTTATTGTCCAATTAAAGGGCCTTGAATTCTTCATGCCTTATCGCAATATAGATATGTGGTTTATTACAGCTGTACAGATAGAATTTTGTCTCCAGCTTAAATAGTGCCTGTTTTGATCTTAATTGTGCAACAAAAATACTTCACTATGTGAAAATTACAGCACACCTGAAGAAATCAAGTGACTTGACAAAAGCCCTCTGGAGAATCTTGTATGATTTACCATGATACTACTTTGTATTGGTCAGTAAAGAATTCTGAATGCTTTTGAGTATATAGAATTCCATGGAATGAAGATTCATAGATTTGAAGAGAATGATTCAGCCAACATACAATGGAGAATGAAGTTCTTGCCTTGTACTATGCTATAATGCATGACGCAAAAATCAGAAATTCTGTTTCTCTCTCTCTCTCTCTGTTGGATACCAAGTATGCATATTTCTCATCTCATTTTATTAAAAAAATATAAAACAGTATGGAAGATGAATCCATATATGTTGCTTCTCTTCCAGTTGTAAGAATTAAGATTAACATAATAACCAGAAAATTAACTTAGCTTCTTAAAAATGACAGAAACCGTCATCAGGGAATCACTTGTCCGTCTACAGATGTTCTCAGCATACAATCAAATGATGAAAATAATATCCTGGCATCAAACAAGCCTAAAATATACTTGGAAAGTATACTTGTTTGCATATGAAGTCATACTTTTATATGTCAACTACTAAATGGGGGGGAGGGAGGGAGGGAGGAAGGAAGGAAGGGAGAATCCAATACTGTTTTACATGACTGTGTAAGAATTTTGTATTAAAACCATACATTGCTACCCCCAAATCATTGCAGGACAATGAAATACCTTTCAGTGAATATCTTATTTGATATCAGAAAGATCTATGAGTAAAGTATAAATATGTTTACATAGACATGGTTATAACCTTCCACAGGAGCAGGAACTTTATGCTTGACTGTTCATTCCTTACAATTCTTTTTCTGAGAAGGGCTACATTTTTTGAAAGCTTGAAGTGTATTTAAATAGGGGAAAGCATGTATGCAAAAGTGTTTTTAAGGAATGACTTTTGCAAAAGATGTAAAACCAGGAAGGTTTGTCTGTTGAATGATACATTGAGGACAAATACATGGTAATTTTTAATGAAAGTTATTTAGATGTCTCAATTCTGGGTGTGTGTGTCACATTAATATGTAAAAGTATAGTATTCCTTTGGTGTATGGGCACTTGTAAAGAGGAGAGGGGGAAAGGAGGGAGGGAGGGGAGAGAGAGGGTGGGAAGAGAGAGATGCAACTTCAGATAATAAACAACATTTCTTTCTTATGATTCTAAATATAGCTGAAATTCTCAGAAGGCATATTTTTTAATCAAAGCTGATAGTTTTTTATTCCACGCCTTGTCCTCATTTAAATAAAAGAGCCACTTAGCATAAATCTATCTTCTTCCCTCCCTCCCTTTCTTATATATATATATAGGTGCAAAGAAAAAAGAAGGGAGAAAATTGTTGCTGTTATATACCTGTTGGAGAATTTCTTCTTCAAAGTATCCATACTTTCTATTGCCCCAAACAGAGTGTTTTTATTTTTACCTAAAAGACCATTTTCTTGCAATTATAATTCTAAGATCCAACTATTTCCTCCCTTTCAAACCCAATTATCAATGCACACACACCCCCTCGCAAAAAAGAAAATCAGCAGGCGGGATAGAAAGCTAAGCCTGAATCCTTATATATTAAAATAAGAATTACATATTCTAGAATATCTGTTGAATGGCTGCTAGTTTTAAATACAATTGTGCAGAAAAGTGAGAAAGGGTCTGTTTTAGATGTGGCAATTTTATTTCATAAATTTGTGAAAAATTTTTTGATGTGGATCAATGGGCACAAACAGCATACTGGGTACAGATGGAATACCAGTAAGTGAGGGGATTCAATATTAGTAGAATTCCACTCTTTAAGCCCATCCCAACATAGTTCATAAAAGAAGAAAGAAAAGAATCAACAGAAATCTGAATAATATATCCTTTCATTTTGTATTACTCAGTCTGAATGTTTTCTTGTTATTATGCTGAAAATGTAGTGCTGATAAATTCCCAATGTTTCTTCCGGTTTAAGCATTCCAGTTACTGGAAAGAAATGTCTAACACTGTTCAGGTTCACTTGATGGTAATTTCAAACTTAAACACTTCTTTTTTCATACATTGTTTTTAACATAAATATTTTCATAAATGAATACAATGAGCGCATAGAACTGTTTGTATGGAATCCGTGCAAACTGCAAACTTTTTGATCTCGTTCTGAGCACTGACAAAGGAGTCCTGTACAACATTTCTGTATACACCTCTTGAAGCTGTCAGTCAGGGCTTCAGGACCAGACAGAGCACAATGTCCATAATGACTCTTATTGTGAAGAAGATTACATTCTAGACTGCCAGCAGTCTGTATTTAGCCAGTGTACTGCAGACTCACATTAATGCAAAACACTTTAGGTATTTTTTTCACAGTCAGAAAACAATAGCAATATGGAAACAATTCAGATAAAACAACTTCCTCTCTTGTGGGATGTCAGTATAGCACACAATTGAGAAAGACCAGAAGGAAAAGACTAAACCTGTCCTCCAATGGACACATGCAGATTGCAGAATATATTATCTCATACAGTGGTGGTTCTTCTCAACCACTGAGATGGTGGGCCATAAAAGCTTCTACAGCTGAAAATAGTGAAGCAGTGTAGTTAATACTTGAAATCTACATAATATCCCCATTTTGATGTGTGAAAATGCTTTAGTGGGCATGAGGATCACTTTAAAAATGTGAGCAAAGTTCTGGCCCAATAATAGTACATTTCTTGTATTTGCACACAAAGAAAGCAGTACCTCAAACTAAGAATTTATAGACGAGATACCCTGATCCTCACCCAACAGATTTATGTGCAATTAAGTATGACTTCATATGGCCATATCTTAGGAATAATAGTTATATCTATTTATAATAGATCATGTAGTTTATGTAATCACATTTTAGCAGGTGTCAATTTGCTGTCACATATCAAAAGTGTCACAAGGTTGTCCAATGTGTTTCTGTTTCAAAGGGATGGTGGGTATGTAAGCACCATCCTTTATTCTCTAATCCATACCAAATCCATATTTAAATAAAGACAAGATTATGTCTTTGAGGATATGGATGGACATATTTCATAAAGCTGAAGGAGATCTTGTAGGTTATGCTGTATAGCAGAATTAAAAGGCATCCAACTTTGCTTTAAAATTAATTACCTACATTGTCAAACACTTAACGGGCAGGCTTTCTGAAATATTGTCAGTTGATGATCCCAGAGATGTCCACCTATCATTCCTCAGCTTTTGTCCACCAGTATTATGCTACATTTTCAAAAATAGTTCTGGCCTCTTCATTCGTTCCCTTGCAAAAAATTTCGACTTTGTGATTCACTTGTGAGAGCTGATGAATTTATTGAGCCTCTTTTCAGCATCTTGTTTATTATGTCTTTCCACGTTTTCTTGTACTGATGTCGTAACAAAGAATAAACAAAGGGATCTGAAACAGCTTTACTATAGGCCAGACACTTGGAAATAACTCCCCAGTGAGCATTGATGGGAACTATTGATGACAATTCTACTAATCTGCCAAGAAAAAAGACAAAGAAAGAAAGAAAAATTAGTGTCAGATAAACATATCAAGCATTTGAATGATCTATATTAAAATATCATTCAATAACTCCATCTCTACCAAATTTATAATCTCTGGGAAATTGAGAATAGAATAGAATTCTTTATTGGCCAAGTGTTGTTGGACCCACAAGGAATTTGTCTTGATGCAAATACTCTCAGTATACATAAAAGGAAAGATACGTTGATCAAGAATCATAAGGTAAAATACTTAATGATACAATAAGAGTACAATAAGGAATCAAATCATACTAGAAAATAGTCAATATAAACCATAAGGATACAAGTGAGAAAGTTACAGTCACACAGTCACACGTAGGAGGGGATGGGTGATAAGGAATAATGAGAAGATTAACAGTAATAGTAGTGCAGACTTTGTAATAGTTGAATAGTGTTGAGGAAATTATTTGTTTAACAGAGTGATGACATAAGAAAGAAAGAAACTATTACTGAAAATACATAAAACTGCCACTTAGTTTGTGCGTGTTCTGCAGCCAATGTGCATATATTGTCTAAGAAATACACCACATTCCTATCAAAATGAGTTAGGGATCTCATTCTTGAAACTATATTAAATCAATTGCATTTATGCAATTAGTGGAGACACTTTCAACTGATCTGCAGAGAAGTCGCTTGATTGCAGACTTCTTTTCCAATGGATATTTTTTAATAGACATGATTTTTTGTGAGGTCAGCATTGTTACTGCAGGCCACTTCTGCTGACTATCAGCTGCCTGCAATTTGGCGGTTCAAATCCCACCAAGCTCAAGGCTGACTCTCTCAGCCTTTCATCCTTCCGAGATCTCTCAGCCTTCCATCCCCATATTGTTGGGGGCAATAGGCTGACTCTGTAAAACTGCTTAGATAGGGCTGTAAAGCACTATAAAGCAGGATATAATTCTAAGTGCTATTGCTATTGTTGGACAAAGAAGCGGGCTATATCTCCCTACCATAACCTTCCTAATGCTAACTGGGTGATCAGTAAGATAATGACAAGACTATCTCTCTTTTCCATTGAATAAGTGATGGCTGGTCTGAGGAAAGTAGATAAATCAACATAAACATATATTTCTCAACATAAGTCAAGAAAAAAGTTTTTTTTTCTTGGAGACCATCAGATGGATTTCAGAATGTCTATACTGCAGATAGAATTAAAGTAGAGAAATAAAACATCCCCAGGGGTTGTTAAAGATTGTGCAAGGAGTGTGTGTGTGTGTGTGTGTGTGTGTGTGTGTGTGTACCTCCTGTTTTGTCAAGTGTCAGGGCAGTGATGAGTGAGTGATTAATTAATGCTCCAGTAAATAAAGGAATTTTAAGCTTTATTATTATCTCAAGCAAACAGGTTTAAAAGCATCACATAAAAAGCATACATACCAAGCAACTTAATACCCACATCTCTTACAAGCTGCCGGGAGCTCCTTTATAAAAACATCAGAGATACCCCAAAGGTAGTTACTTTGCACAGTACCTGTCCTAGGTTCTTTGCAGAAGCTCCCCACAAATACCCCTCCTCCCAGTTTTTTTAATTAAAACCTGATACCATGACCTCATGGCCCTGCTATAGACTCTGAGGTTGTCATGTGACTCTGGAGTAGGAATTGAAAGTCTGAGAGCTTTTATAGTAAGGAAACCTTTGTCGAGACAAGAAGATACTTGATTCCTGACACCATTATTCAGTAAAGAAGAGTGAAAAACAAGATGGTGAACTCAGAATGAGCTCTAAACTTCTAGACTTTTCTTAATATGAAGCAGAAATAAAAACTATGTCACTAAATTTTTTTTGAAATAACAAGAGTAGTCTGCATTTTGAGTATAATTCCCACAGAATCTTCTGTGGGAAATTATACTGATCAGAAAATATGTTGAATTATTTGGTTGTGTACAGATTATTTGCACAATTTATGAGTTGGAGAGTCTGGTGTTTGAGACAGAAAAAGTTCTCGAGCTCCCATTCCCCACACCCACTGAACTCTGTCATCAAAGAATGAGTAATAATAATAGCAGAAACAGAAGTTTGCTGCCCTTAGTTGAATATCATGTTTCTACTAGTCTCACTCCCAAGATCAACATACTTTTTTTTCCATCTCAAGGACAAAAGGAAAGCACATTGGTCTATGTCTCATTGTCTCCCCCACCCCCAGCGTATGTCTGTGGACATTCTCATCCATCCAGATCATGGCTGTCCCAAAGGTACTATTTCAAGAGGTAACTAGAGTTTCTGATTTTTCTTTGAAATTGTTTCACTTATCCTCCAAGAAGCTTCATCAGCTCTGACTGGATGGTGGGAGATGGAAGGATTTGTAGTCCTTGTAGACAGCTGGTCATTTGTATTCTTTTAGAGAGTCATAGAGACCACCTGGAGGTTTATCTGTATGGCCTTTATCACTCTACATTTAAAAGACAAAGGCCACTTTTTTGAAGACAGCAAAGTCCATATTTTGGACAGTCCTTTCAACAGTTCCAAGAAGGCCCCACACTCATTTACAATTACTCTGAAAATGACCCTGATAAATCTCCAAGTGGCCTCAACAACTGTCTAAAAGAACAAAAATGACCAGCTGTCTGCAAGGAGTATAAATCCTTCCATTCCCCACCATCCAACCAGCTTTGTGGATGAGAAGTGAAATATCTTCAAAGAAAAACCAGAAGTCCAGTTGCCTCTTGAAAAAGCACCTTTGGATGGGTTCATTAAATCTTTTGGAAATTTCCCTTCATAGAGAACTTTACCTGTGCAGTCAAAGAATATGCTCACAATTGCATCTGTAGAGGTAAACTATAATGAACCAATACACCAAGAATATTTATGAGTACAATATAATGGTATCATTGAAAAGCTGCAGCATATATTACCTTCAAGTGAACAATTAGTTCCACTTTCTTATAATTAATTTCTGTCAAACTGTCAGTTTCAGGTTTTTCTATCACATGCAGTAAGTCCCACTCTTATCTGTAAGATCTCCATTAAAAATATTGAAATGTACACAAGCCATTTTGGATTTTCCAGTATTCAGAAGTTTTACAATATTGTTGTCAAAGAGAAGCAACAAGAGAATGTAGAGATAAAGCTAAAGTAGTTCACTATAGGAAAAATTTAATTCATACACTAATGTTAATTGATTGATCTTTAATCTATATGTAGCTTTGAAAAAATAGATATGAGCCACTGGGATTCATTCCATGCACACTGAAATAAACCTTTCAATGCATATTGAAAATAATGAATTATGACCTTTACACAGCTTGGCAATTTTTTTCTGTTAGGAAATCAAGTAAATGTTTTAGATGCAATTATGAACTTTAAAAGGCTGGATTTAACTCCCTCCCCCTTTTTGGGTGGGAGTAATGAAAGACTATATAAGCTACATCAAGAAGACAGCAAAAGATAACTTTAAGCCATTATTCTAAGAGAGAAATTATAGGCAGTAGCTATTATCATTATGTGATTGTGCCTTTCTGAGTCTAGATCAGAGTGTCTCAACCTTAGGAATTTTAAGTTGTGTAGACTTCAATTTTCCAGAATGTTGGGAGTTGAAGACAAGGTTGAGACATACTGGTCAAGACCATTTCTTGATCCAGGCACAGGATTACAAATTTGACTTGTTTCAGTATTTCAAAAAGATATTTGTATTGGGAATTCATCAGAGCCAGAGAGAGTTTAATTCCCTTACATTATTGATTTCTACAAGGAGAAAATATTTTAGCAAATTTAGAAACTGCTAACCACAGTATATATTAGTTATATAGAGAGACAATCTGGTGGTCTCTCTCTCTCTTTTTCTCTCTTTGATCCACCCACCCACCCATCCATCCATCCATCTGAAAACATACTTAACACTTCTTCTTTCTCTTGTTTTCCTCATAAATAGGGAAATCCTGTAAGCTGAATTGGGCTGAAGGAGAGTGACTGGCCCAAGGTCACCCAGCTTGCTTCCATGACTAAGGTGGGATTAGATCAGTTTCCCAGGTTCTAGTTTGGTTCCTTAATCACTAGCCCAAACTGTAACTGTATTAAACACACTCTCCTTTATCATATAAATATTAATATATTCATAGAACTGGTCCAAAAAAAGTCTATACCACATGAATTTTTAGGATATATATAGTTTAAATCAATGACAGATGACTTCCAGTTTGGGCTTCTTCAGTGACGGACTGAAATCCATGATCGTGCATGTTTTTGATACGTGCTCGCTGCTGGAGCACCCCAAGATTCGGGGCTGAAGCCACCCCGTAGAGGTGGTGAAGAAAGGAGAGCTGTCAACAGGGTTGAGGAGAGCTGCATCTCTCCTCCTCAGCTGGCCATTTCTCCTTTTCTCAAAGATGGTTGCAGCGGTAGTCAGAAATGGCCATCTCAAAGAAGAACCCGACCGGACAAGATTGTGCAGGAGAAAGTTTAAAGGAGAAAGTTTGACTGACTGGGTTGAATGGAGAACATCTATTTAAGGTATCTGGAACCTGAATTTTAA
>BHFT01014062.1:0-32369 GCA_004320025.1 Laticauda laticaudata
TTTAGCTTCCTTCAGGTATTATCCCACGTCATTGTAGTTCTGTTAAAGTTGTAGCAATGTTTCTTGGTTTTCATTTGCACAAATACAATCAAGGTATGATAAAGATTTTAAAACAGAACGTTTTTATGATAAATTGATCCATTTAGATAAGATTTTGACACGTATTGATGAAAAGGTGATTAAAAAATTATATGGATATTTATTAGAAATTAAATTAGAAGTAGAACAAGTTAAATAAACTATGATTGCTTCGGGGAAGAATTTTGGATATGGGATTGATTTAGAGAAATGGAAACAATTGTGGTCTCAAAATTATAAAATGACAATGTCAACAGCATATAAAGAAAATTTTTATAAGATGTGTTACAGGTGGCACTTTCCCCCAACAAGAATAGCAAGAATGTTTAAGAATAAGTCCGAAAAATGTTGGAAATGCCATCAAACACCTGGCTCATATTACCATATGTGGTGGACATGTTCGGACGCTCAAAAATATTGGACTAAAATCCACATTTGTTTACTAAAAATGACAAATAAGTATATAGACTTGAAACCAGAGATTTTTTATTGGGAATTTTGCTTGAAAAAAAACAGCAAAGATTTGAAATATCTGATTTTAAATGTATCAACAGAGGCTAGGATTGTATTTGGTAAAAACTGGAAAAATGAGAAGACACCCCGTAGAGGTCAGTGAAGATGGGGGAGACTCCAGCAGGGTCAAGGAAAGCCGCATCTTTTCTCCCCAGCTGGTTAAATTTCCTTTCCCGAAGGCGGTAGAGCGGCGGCCAGAAATGGCCGCCTCAAAGAAGCCCTCATCTGGAAAAGAATGTGCAGGAGGAAGTAAGTGCTGGAGTGAAAGTTTTGGCTGACCGGGATAAGAAGAAACAATTAAGGCATCCTGGAACTTAAACTTTAAAAAAAAAAGATACATTGCTCCCAAAGAAAGACTCGGAAGCGCAAATGAAAGTGATAAGGAGAAAGTTGAATTTATTTTTTTTTTTTCAACTCTCTTCCTTTACAAGTGACGAGCGACAAGAGAATGAATGAGAAATTGAACAAATCTGCTTTGGCATTATATGATATTTATTAAAATTAAACTAGAAGAACAAAGTTAAATAAACTATGATTGCTTGGGGGAAGAATTTTGGATTATGGATTATCTAGAGAAATTGGCAAAAATTGTGGTCTCAGAACTGTAGATGACAATGTCAAACAGCATATAAAGAAATTTGCATAAGATGTTTTACGGTTGGCATTTTCCCCCGACAAGAAAAGCAAGAATGTTAAAAAAAAATCTGAAAAATGTTGGAAATGCACCAAAACCCTGGCTCATATTACATATGTGTTGTGGACATGTTCAGACACTAAAAAATATTGGACTAAAATCCACATGTTGGCTGAAATAATGGACAAAAAATACAGACAATTGAAACCAATATTTTTTTTGGGAATTTTACCTGGAAATATATAGTAAAGGCCCTGTCACACTGCCCAATTGGATCAAAACATTTGTAAAAAGGACACAGTGGACGAGAAAAATGTTCCATCCGTTGTTATCTGCTCTCAAAATGGGGCAAAATTTGCATAACCAGAGTGGATAACACGGAAAGGAAACGGACGAGGGGAGGAATGCAGAGCGGATGGAAAACGAATGCAGATTGGAGCCTACGGATGGAAGCGGATGGGAGCAGATGGCACATCTGCTAGGCTTCCGGGGACCTCAGCAAAGTGGATGCGGAATGGATACAGCGGATGCAGAGTGGACACCGAGCGGATGAGCGGATGCACAGGGCACGCACAGCAGATGAAGTGGAGGCACAGCGGAAGACTTGCGGATGGCCTACGTTCACGTGCATTGTGGGGGGATTTATGCATCAGCCCGCGGAATATAAAGGAAGCAGCTTGGAAGCAGGTTACCATTCAGAGAAAGACCTGCATCCAGATACATTGAGTGCCTTGCCAGGCCTGCCCTTGCCTGCCTGCCTGCCAGCCTGCCTGCCAGCCTTGGTGACTGCCTGCCTGCCAGCCTCCCTGCCAGCCTCCCTGCCAGCCAGCAACCCCACAACCATGGGGAAGAATAGAAAGCCTCAGCCGCTGCTGCCAGCCCTGGCAAGGGACAGGGCCACCCTCCCCCTGGCTCTCACTCTGCTTCTGCTGGGCTTCTGCAGCACGGCTCGCTCTTCTGCGGCTGGGGCTTCTGCTGCTTTCTGCTTCTGGAGGAGCTGATGCTGCTGCTTATGGTGGGTGTGCTTCTGTGGTGCTTAACTCTGCTTATGCTGCTTCTGGGGCGGTGGTCTTCTGCTGGTGCTTACTCTGCTGAAGCTGCTCCTCGTCCTGCTCATGCTCCTGGACTTGCTCCTCCTGCTCGTACTGCTCATGCTCCTGGTCTTGCTCGTCCTGCTCATCCTGCTGGTCCTGCTCGTGCTCCTGGTCCTGCTGGGGCTCCTGGTGTTACTCTCCTGCTGCTGATCCTGTCCTGCTGCTGCTGCTGCTGTGCTGATGATGATGATGAATCCTGCTGCTGGCTGCTGCTGCTGATTGATTTTATGATCTCCTACTGCTGCTGCTGCTGCTGCTGATGCTGATGATGATGATGATGATCCTGCTGGTGCTGCTGCTGCTGGTGGTTGTGGAGGAGCAGCCCCTACAACCTCGAAGCACCTGTGATGAGGGCCCATATGGCCCTGCCAGAGGGAGAGAGGACGCGTGAATAGGGAGAGAGGCAATACTCCATTGAGAGGAACAGAGGATAGGTGCTGGAGTGGCTGAGAGAGAATGACTATCTGTGGCGGAAGGACACCGGCTCTACAGGGACACCAAAAGGAAGCAGGCTGCTTGGAGAGCGAAGGCGGAGAGCCTGGGCTACACATCGAAGGTGCTTCTTGGCTGCTGGAAGCACATGCACACCTGGTATGGGAAGCTGCATCTCATGAATTCAGGCCAGGCCACGGTTAAGCCGATGGACAGAGAGACCTATGTCATGGCCAGGTGCAGCTTCCTGGAGGGTGAGATTCACCACGAGGAGCAGCCCCTCTCACAACCCTCTATCTCTCTGGCAGCCTGCTGAGAGCCAGTCCACTTCCGGCCAAGAGTCAGCTCCTGTCTCCAGGCAGGTTATTGTAGAGCGTCCACGGTGGAAACCCGCGGACAGTTGTTTTAACCGTGGCGGAGTGCGTGGAGGCTCCCTGGTGCAGTGGGAGAAAGGAGACAGCACTTCCACCACAGCCCTACCTGCATCCACCCCGCTCCACCTCCACAGAAAGCAGAGAGCCAGACAGGAGGGCAGAGCCACACTGTCCTGCTGAGATCAGGGACACCATCCGGAGCAGCATAGATCTCCTCTCTCAGTCGTCCACACCGTACTCCTCATTCTCAACCGCAAGCCCTTCTCACCTATGTGAACCAAGACCCTCACGGACATGGAGGAACCCCAGTACCAGGTGGTGAAGGACTGGATCACTGAGCTGCTTCACAACCTCCAGACCCAGAGGAACCTGCTCCCCACCCAGTCCGAGGTCTGCTCCTCCACCCCAGGTGATGTCCTCTCCATTCAAGGCTTTCCAAGGCCCTCACCTACCAGGGCACGGCTACCAGAGGAGGTCCAGCAGCACAGGCAGCAGCCCTTCCCAGTCCAGGTACAGAGTAATTGGGCAACACCGTTGCCACCGGTTCCACTGATGCCACCGATGCCACCCACGCCACTGATGCCACTGACGGCCACCGATGCCACCCACACCACAGATGCCACCCATGCAGTCCTTACACAGCTGCAGACCAGACAGCCCCACTACACTGCTCCTTCCTCCATCCCACAGCCAAGCCCGGCCTCAGTACATCTGTCATGGTACTGGGGCTGACACCCCATGGCATGGAGGAAGGAGCTCTCAACATCACAGGGCTGAGCCAGCTGTCCGAGAGCTTCCTCAGCACACTGTCACCTGTTGTCCTCTCGGGGCCAGGCACCCCAGTGGGGCTTCAGACCATTCACTCCATCACCAGCCATCTCAACAGCACCAGGTACCCTTCACCCTGAGACTGGGCACACCTCCGAGTGACCAAGAAGAGTGCCAGAGACTGGGTGGCTACTCTGTAGACTTTTATTTGGACACTTGGACTTGGTTGTCTTTTTCTTTTACAGCTTGTTATTAATAAAGTTTATCTTTGCTTCACACATCTTGCTTCATTATTTTTTTTAAAATATGTCTTGGAAACTTTTAGAAATGGTTTAGCCTTTGCATGCTTGTGGGATGGGTAAGGATAGCAGTGGGATGGGCAGGGATACTTTGGGATGGCAGAATACCTTGGGATGGCCGCAGGGTACCTTTGGGATGGTAATACGTGGAATGGACAGGGATACCTGTGGGATGGGCAGGGATACCTTTGGGATGTGGTAATAGCTGTGGGAAGATAAACCTCCAGTGCAAGCATAGTGGGACTGTATGGTCCACCCTCCCAGGTGCCACACCTATGCCCTTTATTATCAATACTAATGTAATCATATTGATCCCACACATGTGAACATAAACACAACTCTTTATTAAATGCCCTGTTCATTGTGCGGCCCACCCAACATACATGGCCCAAATCTTCATCCATGTAGATGAAACAGCTGAAGGAAGCATCCATTAATCATCTACCATCCATCTGTCTTGCCACTCCACTGCTCCAGCTGGGGAGTTGCACCAGTGTTTCAGAAGTTGCGCTGCTTCTTCCCTTCACGTAGGCTCTGTTGGGGCCTTGCACATCCTCAGTGTCTATCAGGTTTCGCCTTGCCTCCATTCCCCGGCTCCATGTCCCATTCCTCGTTGGAGGTCCACGAGCCTGTTCTGTAACACCGGTAGCGGGTGTGCCTGAGATTGTGCAGGATGCAGCAAGCTTCCACGATCCTCCGCACGGTCTGTGGTATGCTGCATGTACCTGAGAACCTATTGGCCAGGATGCCAAAGCCATTCTCCACCACCTGCCTTGCCCTGGACAGCCTGTAGTTGAAGATCTCTCTCTTCATGGTGAGGAGTCTGGAATTGTAGGGCTTCATGATGTAGGTTCTGAGGAGGAGGCATATCCCCACGATGAAGTAGGGCACAATCTTGCGTGTCTTTGGGCAGGGAGTCTGGATCAGGGAAGCCATGATGAGGTTGCGTTCCAGCCCCTCCTTGAGGTCACTGGCATTGTATACCTGGCATCTGAACATGAGCCGTTGCCTGAAGCATCAATGTACATGAACTTGTATCAGCATCGACCATGGCGAAGAGGACGATGCTGAAGAAGCCCTTGTAGTTGAAATAAGTGGACCCCGACTTGGCTGGAGCTTTGCAGGCCATGTGCTTGCCATCTTGTAGCTCCAACAGTGTGTGGAAGTTCCACCTCTGATACCACTGCTCTGCAACTTTTCTTCCAGCTTTGTTCAGTGGTGGGGCACTGGAGGAGCTCCTCCATGTATTCTTCAATGATGGCCTGCACCACTTCTCTGACCACAATGCTGATGGTGTTTGTGGCACCCTCCAGCCGTACTGCATGCTCCTGTAGGTGGTCCCTGAGGCCCAGGTGGCACAGAGTGAGTGCCACCTTGAGCCCAGGGTCCAGGCTGGGGTGGAAGTTGGTGCTCTGCTTGGTCAACCTGGGTGTCAGCCGCTGCACAACTTCGTCAAACATGGCTGGAGGCATCCTCCTGAAGTTCTGGAATGCACGAGGGTCTTCATTCCTGAGACTCCCACCATCAGCTTTGTTGTACAGTCTGTACTCTCCTCTTCTCCTGATCCATCTTCGGACCCAGACTCTTCTTGGCTGCCTCATTTTCTTCCCGTATAGAGTTCACAGAGCCTGTAGATGGCTTTGCACTGTTGCAGAACGATGGTGGCTACCAAAAGTTGATTGTTACGATCCATGATGGAGATGACTGATGCTGTGCAAGAGCAAGAGCCAGATGAAGGCTGCAGAGGTCTGCACAGCTGGCTGCTGGGCTGAAAGTGAGATCCAGGTGAGTTGGGTCTTCCCTTTTGGTAGGCAATATATGTTTTCCACTATGTGTCACTTGCATCCTCTAGGCATCCTCTAAGACATCCTTAAATATCTGAGATAGATCCCTCTGTGAACATTTTTCCATTTTAAATGCTTTTCTTTGAGTGCTGCATCTGCTTTCATCCTTTCTCCGTCCGTGCTATTATGCTGCGCGTCCATTCCGCATCCGTTCCGCTTCCTCCCGTGTTCGTTTACCGTGAAGCGGATTGAGTTGCCACGATGTGGCAGCGGATGCAGAGCGGATATAGCGTTGATCGCGTAACGGATGCAGAACGGATGTCCCCGTATGCCTAGCGGATGCAGAAATGGACGCATTGGATACATTTTCAGCTCAAAAAGTTTTGAGCAGCTCAAAACCTTCTGAGCGGATGAAATGTCAATAGACGGATGCTGGACGGATAGAGAGGAAGCAAAACGGGCAGTTGAGTACAGAATGGAACATCGCGTTAACAACGGATGGCAATTGTTTTTCTCCATTTTACATCCTCTTTCCATCCGTTGTGCGTGGTGTGACAAGGGCTTAAAGACTTGAAATACCTGATTGTAAATGAATCAACAGTGGCTAGGCTTTTTATTTGCTAAAAGCTGGAAAAATGAGAAAATATACCATCATATGAGGAAATTATTAGAAAATATTGTTGCTGAAATGAGTAGATTGACATTTGAAATTAGAGAACAAGAAGATAAACAACTTTATAAAATTTCGGATCTATTCTATCAATGGTTAGATAATAAAATATTGTAAACAAAATATGTCGACTTTTAGAAAATACTAATAGATAAAGATGTATTTTTTTCTTTTTTATATCTATAAAATGATTTTAGGATAGATTGTGGGATGACAATATGAATTGTCACAAAATAAATTGAGTTAAAATAATTATAGAATGAATAATAAGTATAGTCAAATGATTGATTAATAATGATATTGATGCATTTAATATTGGATTGAAAATACGAGATCATATATAATATAATTGTAATTGAAAACTACCAAATGGAAGCACAGACAAAATTGTAAACCAACTGACACACTGTATGTAAATTTATGGAAGATGGCTTGATGTTTTTATGTTTAGTTTGTTTATGTTTGTTTTAAAAACCAATAAAAATTCATTAAAAAAAAAAGAATGATTCCTAATGCCAGTAAACTACTTTGTTTGAAAGGTGCTCTCACTACCCATGCATTAAGGCAGCTCTTCAAAAATGTATTACTTATCTACAAAAGAAAAGACTTGTAAGATGGAAACTATATAAATTTGATTAATAAATAAATAAACAAATGAAGGACAACAGACTAGACAAGGTTATTTCTTTTTTAGGAGAGCTGTAGACATTTGCACCAGTGGTGGGATTCAAATTTGTTTACTACTGATTCTATGGGCATGGCTTGGTGGGCATGGCAGGGGAAGGATATTGTAAAATCTCCAGTCAGAGATGGTATTTGCCGGTTTTCTGAACTACTCAAAATTTCCTCTACCAGTTCTCCAGAACTGGTCAGAACCTGCTGATTTTCCACTTCTGATTTGCACTCATTTGTGTACAAAACTTTTTCCCCTCCAGTCAAAAGATACGGCATGGAATATTTTATCTTCTGTCCTCAGTACACATTAATCTGTGTGTATCTCAATATGCAGCTAAACCCACATATCCTCCAATAAAACTGACCATGTGGGTAGATCTGGATGCTTTATTGAAAGAACAGGATATCATGAAACTGGGGAAAATAGCAATACATACAATGAAAACCAAATACAATATAGGGAATATTGGGTTACTGCTGAACATAATATAACAATTAATAAATACAAATGATCTAAATCTCGCCAGAGATGCTCTGTGTGTGGGATGTGGGTTTGTCTTTGGATGACTATGCACCACAGATTAATATGGATTCTTCTTTGTGCTTTTGCTTTCTCCAAATGCTAAAGGAACTTGAGACTGGCTTCCTAGCATGAACTTGTTTTGTGAGTGCGGGCTGATGGGTAATGGGTGGGGTTAAAACAATATATTTAGTATTTGTCCTTCTAGCCACTAGTTGGGGTTACAGAGCAGTATATCAAGATTGTATGTTGGGACATATTTGTCCCTTAGGCAAGTGATGGCACTAGAAAGCAACAGCAATATATTATATGCTGGGGCATGACATTTTCCATTTTGGCATAGGAACTCAGAAGAAAAAGAACAGGGATTTGTTCTTACATAGCTGCCACTAACAATAGGATGCAAACATGAAATGGAGGAGTTGGAACAGTGATACCACAATGCATTATTGCTCTTTTAATGTCATTTTAGTTAAGGGCAGACACATGTGCATAGTAGTCTGACAATGGTTATGGATATTACTGTGAGGAACATCCAAAATTTCAAACCCTTTTAAAATAGAGCATTGAAATTCCATGGAAGACCTTTAAGATTTTGTTAAGGTGACTAACCATCCTCCAAAGAACAAGCACTGAGTTGAGTTTTGTAATATATCAGAATCATATAATTTTATTTCAGTATTTCTTGAATGATTAAGATCCAGTCATCAGAGTAAACCTTGGTGCTACTTTCACTACTTTCATTTTTAGGGTTTTGAATCTCTGTAGTGTTGACATTAGTAATGTATTTGTGCTTCTATTATGTTATAAAGTTATGAAGGGAATATATGTTCAGCTGATTTCCCTCTTTCATAATTCTTCATCCTTCTGCCGATTCATTAGCTACCCATATTTCTAACTAAGAGATATTTGGTTTTTTTGTATGACAACTATATGACAAAGAGTTAGTCACACATAGTCATAACTACCCTGTTTGTGTGATAACTAAAAATTCACATATCCCACTTTTTCTCCTAGAAATTTAACTCCGAATGCTAAAAAATAATTGTTTTCATCTAGTTTATTGAACAGGTTGAAAATAACATTAATTTATTTTGGAATTATTTATTAAAGTTATTTGGCATTGAATCTAATTTGAATCTCAGTGGCTAATGGTAAAAATAACTACATGGCACAAAAATTAAAACAGCTCCCAAAAGAATATAGAAAATGATACGGAGCAATAATTAACATTATTTTGAACATTCTTAATAGACATAAATACAGATGGCAATATCCCATCAATCCTATATATGGCAATATCCCATCAAAGCCTAAAACCTTTCTAGAAAAGGTCCATTTTAACCTGATTCCAGAAGATGATCACAGATAATATAATCTAATATTTTCATGGAGTTGGTTCTATAGCTAAGAAACAATACTTCCTAATGTTAGCTCCCCCATAAAAGACTTTATAACTAGCATTTGAAAGGTAACCCAAAATATTTTGGCAGCCAAAGCACAGCCCACAATATGAATAGCAATAGCAGTTTGATTTATATACCACTCCATGGTAGTTTACAACACTCTTTGAGCGATTTAGTCAGCATATTTCCCCAAACAATCTGGATCATTTTATCAATCTTGGAATGATGTAAGGCTGAGTCAACCTTGAACTGATCAAGATCGAACTCCTGGCTGTAGGCAGAGTTAGCCTGCAACAGTGCATTTAACCATTGCACCAACATGGTTCTATGAATATGACCTTAAATACCATTCAACAAATAGGCATTTTGAAACCAGTTGAACTTTCCAGAATATGAAGAATACATTTTCAGAACATTTTAAACTCTTCTTGCCACCACTAAAATGTAGTCAATAGTTTTTGAAATTCCCTAACAAGCATGCCATAGTTGGGAATTCTGGGAGTTGAAGTCTATGTATGGAGAGAACCAGGTAGAACAAGCCCATATGAATATACTAAACATTCTTAATCATTTAAGTCTTCCTCAAAGAAGAAAATCTTTCACAAGGCATGAATTCTGAATTCAGTGCATATTCAAGCCACATCAAACAGCCTACACCCATAATAAAGCAGATGCCTATTAAATAGGATTAAAATAAACAAAATAGAGACAAAACATGCAATTGAACAGAATGCAATCTTTGCCATACAGAGACAATCTCCCAAAATGTTTGAAATATTGCCATTATGTGCAGCATGCACAAAAGTAATTTCTATTAATTCAAAATGTTGTTCACTGAAATATGTACTGCACTTAACCAGTCACTGTGGAAGCTAATATTGTATGTACCAAAGCAAATTGAATAGATGTAGTACAGTAATTGACATCAGGCAGACAAAGACAACATGTTTTTATGTTCAATGGAGGTAAGGTTTTTTGAAGATTATATTTTCTCCAAGTTTAATTTCAGGCTGTTACTGAAAACTTCTAAAGGCCCTGTCCCACTGCATTTACAGATGCAAAGAGGATGTAAAACGTTAAAAAAAGCTTGCCATCCATTGGAAAATGCTATGCATCTGTTGTGTACGTTTTGGACAATAGTCGCTATTTGCCACATCTTCCACCCCATGTGTTACTCATTGGGTGCATACATGTATTTGACATACCACACTCCCCTATCACAATTCACAATCGGGCGTATGCATCCGCCACAAGGCCTCCACTCATCGCCTACACATTGTCGAGCTACACGCTGACCCAGCCAAGAAGTTTTGAGCTGGGCACAAAAACTTTAGTGAGACGGTCCAGCAAGCACAGTGCAACCTTAGTCCACCAGCATGTTACCCCGACTGTAACTATCCTCCCAGTCCAGGGGCCACAGGACATTTCATCAGATGACAACCTCTCTGCGCGAGCGTGAGCAACAAAACATTCTATGGTCTGTGTTATCTTCCGTTAAAACGTCTGGCCTTGTTCCTACACTCCTTCTCTTGCATTTCCCTGGCATCCTCGCAATGCCTCACTTACTCATTTGCCAAGTCTGGGAACCAACCGGAACAACACCAACCGACTGCTGGGCCAACCAACGGAAAAAAAAGATTAACCATACCTGGGAATGACCGCCCCACTACATTTCCCCGCCAGCCCGTTAGTTGCACGGAGACAACTAGCACCCGGATACGCAGTGAAGCTTGATGGTTCCCTTGCCAGATCCTCAGAGACAGCTCCTATTAACCATCCATTCAGCCGGCATTCCTTCCTCTTTTCCCTTTCCATCGCTTCTCCCAGACAGCCAAGGCCGTACGCTGATGCATCCGCTTCACCACTATGCGGTCCTCCCGCTTCGGCAATCATCCCCCGGAACCCCTTTGGAGTGTCATCCAGCCTTACACTTCCCAAGTCATCGGTACTGGGGCTTGCCACTTCTCAAGCCCTCCACTGGCTAGAGTGGAGGCTTACCTTGGAGCTCTCAACATCACGTGATGAACAGTCCATTTTAGCGATCCCCTGCTACTACTACCCACGTCCATTCTTTTCCGTTCTTTTCCATTCTGTTTGTGCAAATTTTCACCACTTTTTGGAGTGGATGACAACGGATGGAGCCACCCCCAAAATTTTGCTTATCCACTGTGTCCTTTATGCATATGTTTTGCGTCTGTCGGCCAGTAGGACCAGGCCTTAAGTTATTGTTCATAAGGAGAGTTGAGAAGCATGGAAGATGACCTTACTACTGTAATTTCTTTCAGGAAAAAAAATACCAATGGTTCCATTAACCTACTCTGGGGAACCTTCCAATGTAATTTCATTTCCCTTTATTATGCCTTCTGCAGGTAACTTCACAATTAGAGTTAGGCTAAGCCAGGTGAAATATTTTAGGAAATCAGATTGCTGATAATGCAAATTCTTTTCCTTGGCATGTATTCCAAAATTCCCCAGTGTCCCAATTGTTTATTACAATTAGAGGCCAAACAGTTAACGGCTTTATCAGATGCTATCGCTGAGAAATTTTTGTTTTACAAGGAAGACTAAAAGGATATTAGTGAAGAAGACACCAAACAAGAAACAAAACTTTGGAATAAAGTGTGAAAAACAGAATCATTAAATTTCTTCCAATTTTTACAACACACACAGACACACTTCTTGAAACTGAAGAAGGCTTCAGTAATACTTTGAGAAATGAAACTGATGATTTCTTTTTAATAAAATGGAAATGAACAAACTTCTAGTCATCATCTAACAAGATCTTTTGAATTTGGCAAATACTAAAGGAATGATGGATAGTCTGAAAGTCAAAAACATTACATTGTGCTGCCAAATATTTTCTAAAATTAATGAAAAGTTTTTTGTACATGTTTGGCCAAGGGAGTAGAAGAATGGACAAAATGGCCAATTCCTTGTGGTGTTGGTCATATCTTTTTGATCACCTTTTCTAGCTTCAATAACATAGAAGGAGTAATCATTTTTTTATTTAGTCTTTGAGTTTGGGGATTTCAATCTTATGTTAGAGAATAATTCTTCATAGTGAAAACTTCTATTAATTAATGTGATTATCCTGGGAGCCTATATTATTATTTTAAGTAAGCAAAATTAAGCCAGATTTCCCAATTTGGACAATATAAGAAACTTGGGTTCTATATCTGTTAGAAAAGATATGCCAAAAGTGGGCATATGATTGATAGAAACTATATGACTGGGAATAGGATGTCATAGAAAAGAAATGCATTATTCTTGTCTTCATAAGGCAATTTACTATTTACTAATAGTCATCTCTCCTGGTCATCTAACATATACTTTTATTTAGCCTTAACTTAGCTTGTTCTGTAAAGACTGGGATGGTTTAAATATATTATTTATTAATAAAGAACTAGGAACTAGGACTGTACAAAGTTTAAAGAAGTGCTTCAATTAGACAAGGCTTCAGTTCAAACTTTGAACTGAAGCAACTTACATTGCCTGGACTAATTAACTAAGAGTGTATTGATAGAAAAAACACATAATCCCACAAGATACAGATATAGATAATCAGAGTTGGAAGGAACCTTGTAGGTCATCTAGTCCAACCCCCCACCCAAGTGGGAGACCCTACACCATTTCTGACAAATGGCAATCCAATCTCTTCTTGAAAGTCTCANGTTGATTGTTCTCACTGTCAGAAAGTTTCTCCTTGTTTCCAGGCTAAATCTCTCTTTGTTCAGTTTCCATCCTTGTCTGGCCTACAGGAGCTTTAGAAAATAGGTTGACCCCTTCCTCTCTGTGGCAGCCCCTCAAATATTGGAAGACCGCTAACTCTAGGTGATTAACATATTAATGTCTTGGCAATAATATGAAAGACTTTCTGCTTTCTTTTCTGATTATTTTCCCCTTATATCAGGCTAGACAATTAGCCATTGGAACATTGCTTTCAGAAATTGTAGGTGTTTCATCACTGGAGTTTTTAAGAAAAGACTGGGCAGCCATTTTTCTGAAATAGTCTAGGCTCTCCTGCTTGAGCAAATAGTTGGATTAGAAGAAATCCAAGGTTCCTTCCAGTTCTATTCTGATTGATTGATTGATAGACCAGTTTCTCAATCTGAGAAAATTTGAGATGTATGAACTTCAATTTGCAAAATTGCCAGCCAGACTGGAAAATTCTGGGAATTTAAGCCCACAAAATATAGAAGTTCTCTTCCACCTCTATTATTCTATGTTCTGTGTTCTACACCAAGGGTGTCAAACTCGCATCATCATGGCTTCATCACATGATATATCTTGATTTTCCGCCCATTCATTAAACTGGGCATGGGCGTGGCCAGATGAAAGCAATTGGGCCCATGGGCCCATGAGTTTGAAACCCCTGTTCTACATTTTAAAGCTGCTGAGGTTGAGAAACATTGGTCTAGGCCATTGCCCTAGAGTTTCCAAATGGCTCATCTGAGCCTGCTTATATTTCCAGATCAATTAAAGTCTGCTAGGCACTGATACTAGGTAAACATATCATTCTTTCTTAGCTGAACAACTTTCTGGCTTAAGCCCATGTCACACCAAACCAACGGATGCAAAGAGGATGTAAAATGGACAAAAAACCTTGCCATCCGTTCGAAAATGCGATGCGACTTCACTGCCTCGTTTTGCTTTCCTCTCTCATCCGCTCAGCATCCGCGTTTATCGGACGTTTCAATCCACAAAAGAAGTTTTGGGCTGCCTAAACTTTTGCGCGGAAATGTATCCAGTCATCTGTTATGCATCCGCCCATGCACCGCTACTGCATACCGTTAACGCATCTGTTACGCATTGTTACGCATACCGCTATATCCGTACGGCATCCGCTGCTGCATCCACGCAAACTCCATCCTCCCAGACGTAAGGAGGAAGCAGAAGGCATGCCAGAATGGATGCCTAAGCGGTGCAAGCATGCAAACAAAGCGTTTAAGCAGGGCAAAAAAGTTAGGGCAGGGGACCGTATCTCGCGATATTAGGAATGCTGCAAGGATGCTAGAGGATCCCTAGAGGCATGCCTAGAGGATGCAAAGGAACACCTTGCCTCGCCTATAAAAAGCCGGGAGCAACCGTCTGCATCTCACTTTCAGAACAGCAGCCCAGTGTGTGCGGAGCCTCTGCAGCCTTCATCTGGATCTTCCTCTTCCACAGCATCCAGTCATCGTCACCGTTGATTGCCAACAAAGTCCTTTCGGCAAGCCACCATCGCTTCTGCAACAGCTGCGAAGACCATCTACAGGCTCTGTGAACTCTACGCGAAGAAGAAACAGAGCCACCCAAAAAAGAGTCTGGAGTCCGAAGATGATTCGCCAGAAGAGCAGAGGACGGGATTGTACAACAGCTGCAGGTGGAGCTCAGGAGCGAAGACATTGGCGCGTTCCAGAACTTCAATGAGATGCCTCCAGGCGATGTTTGACGAAAGTTGACAGCGCCTGAACCCAGGTTGACCAAGGCAAACACCAGCTTCCGGCCCCAGATTGGAAACCTGGGGCTCAAGGTGGCACTCACTCTGTCCACCTGGCCTCGGGGACCTCCTACAGGTAGCATGCAGTACGTGCTGGGAGGGTGCCATCCAACCCATCAGCATTGTGTGTCACGAATAAGTGGTGCAGGCCATCATCGAAGAAACACAAGGAGGAGCCTCCTCCAGTACCCTCCACTGAAGAAGAATGCGCAAGAAAGTTGCAGAGCAATGGGTAGTCAGAAGTGTAACTTACCACACACCATTGGAGCCAGTAGATGGAAAGCCACGTGGCCTGCACAAGCTCAACCAACTCAGGCTTCCACTTATTTCAACTCCAAGGGCTTCTTCAGCATCATCCTCTTCGCCATGGTCGAATGCTGCACTACAAGTTTTGTAACATTTGATGCTTCAGGCACACGGGTCAGCTTCAAGATGCCCAGCGAAAAATGCCAGTCACCTCAAGGATGATGAGCTAGAACACAACCTCATCATGGGCCTTCCCAGATCCAGACCCCCTGCCAAATGACACCGACGGCAAGACTGTGCCCTACTTCATCATGGGGATGCATCGCCTTCCTCCCTCAGAAACCTACCTCATGAAGCCCTCACACCTCCAGATTCCGTCACGCCGTGAAGAGAGGAATCTTCAACTACAAGGCTGTCAGGGCAAAGGCGGTGTGGTGGAGAACGCCCTTTGCATCTGGCCAACAGGTTCCAGTACTTCTTACCACCATGCAGCAACATCCCCAGAGACCATGAGGAACATCATGGAAGGCTTGCTGCATCCTGCCACAATCTCATGCGCACCCACTACCAGTATTGGGCAGAAACAGGCTCGTGGACCTCCAACAAAGGCAACTGGGGAACATGGCAGCCTGGGGAATGGAGGCTCAAGGGCAACCGCCTGATCGACATTGGAGGATGGTGCAGGCCCCAACTAGAGCCTCACATGAAGCGAAAGAGCAGCGCCACTCCTGAAACATCTGGTGCAACCCCAAGCTGTGAGCAGTGGAGTGGCAAGACAGGATTGGTAGATGCTTAATGGTTGATTCCTTAGCCTGTCTCACTCACACGCGATGAGATTCGCGCCATGTATGGTTGGGTGGGCCTTACAATGAATCATGGGCGTTTTAATTAAAAGTGTGTGTTAATGTTCAAATGTGTGGATGATTATAACATTTATTATTGATAATAAAGGGCCAAAGGTGTGGCAGCTTGGGAGGGTGGAACCATACAGGTCCCACTATGCTTGCACTGGAGGTTTATCTTATCCACATCTAATACCCATCCAAAGTATCCCTGCCCCATCCACTGCTATTCCTTACCCATCCACAATGGCATTGCAAAAGGCCTTAAACCATTAAAATTTCCACCACGACTTTTCATTAAAAAAAAGAAATGAAGCCAAAGCGTGTGAAATCATAACTCGACTTTATTAAGCAACAAGCTATAAAGACAAAAATGAAGTCTCTGGCACTCCCACGGTCGCCTAGTCCCAGCTTAGGGTGAAGGTGGCAGGTGCTGTGGAGGTGGCTGGTGCTGCAGTGCTTGTCATCAGCTCTCCAGAAGCAGAAGCAGCAGTAGCGCCAGCCCCAGAAAGAGCGAGCCCGTGCTGCAGAAGCCCCAGCAGAACCAGCAGTAGGGCCAGGGGGCGGATGGTAGCCCTCGTCCACCTCTGCCAGGGCTGGCAACAGATGGCTGAAGGCTTGCTGCTGCTTTCCCCATGTTGTGGGTGTTGACTGGCTGGCAGGGGAGGCCTGGCAGGCACCAAGGCTGGCAGGAAGCGCTGGCAGGAGCCTGGCAAGGAAGGCTGGCAGGCCCAGGCACGACACCAAGGCTGGCAGGAAGGCTGCAGGCAGGCACCCAAGGCTGGCAGGCAGGCAGACAGCACTGGAGGCAGTGAAGGCTGCAGCAGGGCTGGAAGAACAGGCAGGCACCAAGGTGGCAGGAAAGGCTCGGCAGGCAGACATGAACAACCTGGCAGGAAAGGCAGGCAGCAAGGCTGGCAGGGAGGCTGGCAGGGAGCGCTCGGTAGCCAAGGTTGGCAGCCAAAGCTGCCGCAGCAAGGCTGTGGCAGGCAGACATGCAGGCAGACAGGCAAGGCAGTCGATGTGTCCGGCAAGCATGGTCTTTCTCTGAATGGCAACCTGCCTTCCCATAGCTGCCTTCCGTTATAATCACGCGGGCGCTGACGCAATGCATCCCCGCCGCATGCGCAATTAATGCCAGGCATCCGCCGGCTTCCGCTGTGCATGCCGCTAGGCTTTCCGCTCTGCATCGCTTCATCCGCTGGCATCCGCTGTATCATTCTTTTTTTACGCCGTCCACTTTGCTGGAGACACCCCCGGAAGCCGGCGATGTGCCATCCACTCCCATCCGCTTCCATCCACTGGATTCAGTTCCACATCCGGTTTCCCCACCCGCCCTGCAATCCTCTCCCGCCGTCTGTGGTTACTGGCTCCGGTTATGGCAAATTTTTTTGCCCCTTTTGAGACCGGATAACAACGGATGGAACATTTTGCTCGTCCGCTGTGTCCTTTTTGCATCCGTTGGGCAGTGTGACATGGGCTTTAGTAACATAGTAAGTCTTACTATGTTGTTCCTTTTTCTGTACTTCTTGATTCCAAAGAAGCATTAAGTTGGCTACTCACAGTCTGTTTTAAGGATCAACATAAGAATGGCTGATTATAGCAGTCTCTTTGTGAATAGCTCATCTCTGAATCTCCTTTGCAAAGAGTTCTATATCTGAGATTGAGTATGCATGGTGACTTCATTTTATTTAATTTATTCATGCATCTTACATAGGTACCTACCTTATATAAACTGATCCTAGATTGCTCACAATAACCAATTAAAATAGAAATTCAAAGAGAATATTTGTAGTTTAGGATTGAATTGTGAAGCCCTTGTTGCTTTCTGAGTTGGTTGTTTGCTTGTTGATGTTTCATTAACTGATTAGGAAACATCATGAGAGCTAGAAGGGAGTGGAGTTTAATTCCTGCTTATATACAGTAGTGGGCCTGCCAGTGTTGCTCTGCCACTCATCAGCAGAGGAAAGAATGGCAAATTAGAAATGCAAGTCTATATAAAAAAGTAACAATAACCAAGTTTCATTTCTAAAATAACAGTCCAATTATTTCTCACAAGAGGATCTGTGTAAGAATACTTTTCAGGCAAATATAGAAACAGTACAGAAGCCCAGAAAAAGGAAACAGACCCCTAAACACATCTTCCAACTAATTGGATAGTCACACAACTTTAGCAAAAGGTGCCTAGCCACTCAACCCACTATAGCGCAACCAAAAGAAGCTATGAAAATGATAACACTGCCATACCTGGAAAATCTCAGAAACAATCAACAGACTATTACTATTACATGAATCACTGTAGCATACAAACCAATTAAACCCTCAAAACATCTTAAGTAAACCCTAAAAAGAAAAAAACAAAAGTCATCTACACATACAATGTAAGGCAGGGTCCTTGATCCTCTCTGAGCTTGGTTGGTCATGAATCATGGTGATGTTATCTAGTTGGGTCATGAAATGTCTATAAGAAAGCAACCAAGCTGAGAGTTCAACCCATAGTTCAACCCTGAGTTATAAATATTCTATCTATACAATATAAGGACTATAACAGCCACTATGTATGACAAGAAGCAGAAAACTAGTAGAGTACATCTATGAATGCCAAGTAGCAGTCAGATGACACAATGAAAGTTATTTAATCTCACAACACAGAGACAAAGTCAACCATAGATTCAACTGGAAAGCTGTGAGCATCAGGGGTGGGATTCTACAGGTTCGCACCTATTCGCTAGAACCAGTTGTTAACATTCTAAGCAGTTCGGAGAACCGATTGTTCGAAGAAATTACTGGCCTAATCCTGTAAGAAAGGCAGGAAGGAAACATTCTGGTGTTGCTTACAAAAACTACCTCTCCATTAACTCTTATTACTTTCTTGGCAGGACTAGATTTCCTGTCTCTGGAACTCCTCTGGAGTTTTTTCCCCTCCTTTGATGGTACTTTGCTTGTGTGAAGTGACCATTGAAAAAAGTGACTTATGACCATTTTTCACACTTACAACTGTTGCAGCATCCCTAAAATCATGGGAGGCCAGGTGAGGAGATGTGTGCCTCAATGTGAGTGATGTTGAGTTGGCCATGCCCTTCCAGTCACATCACCATCAAGTCATGCCCACCAAATAAGCCACACCCACAGAACCAGTTGCTAAAAAACTTGAATCCCACCCCTGGTGAGCATGCTAGATCAATGTAAAGCCAGAAACATTAGATATTCCTGGAAGCATGGCATTCAAACAATTTAGCCATCAATAGACATATAAAGATAAACCACATTTACACATTGTTCAAAAGACAATAAAACATTAAAGATGAAACAAAAATATCAGAATACATCCTCTGCAGCAACTAATGCTCACTAAGCAGGGATTGACACCAAATAAACAATCAAGCAGACATCACTCATCCTAACTCAAGAACTACCAAGCAGAAAACCACACCACCTACAACACTGGCAGGACAAGCTACAGGGAGCAAATCTTACACTCTCTAGCACTATTAATGTTATACCTAGTTTGATAATAAAATGTCTGCAGACAAATAACCAAGCTCAGAGATCACTAAGGACTCCCCAGAAACACCATTCTACTTTAAAAAAAAAAAGAATTTGGGATAGGATTATGTCATGTCTTTTCTACAGGGCAAACAACACTCAAAAACAGTGTTGTTGTTTTTTCTGATGCTTGCTTTTGTGAATTTTCTAGAAATAATATGCAAGTCTGCCTAAACTATTGCATGCACAAGCAGCCCAAGCAATAATACAAGATGATATAATACAAGCATGCTTAATCAGTGACCAAACCAATAAGGACAGATTCGGTTTGGAGCTATTGTGTATTACAAAATGTATTCTTGGAGTTGATTTTGAGAATTGGGAATAATCAAATTTACATTGCAAGTGGGAAGACATTGTGTAATTGTGGTGACTTTTCAATGTTTCACAGACTTTTTTGTTACTTTAGGTGTAGTTGTGTAATTCCAGGAATAATGGCGGGGTAGAGTTGTACATTTTTTCTCAATTGACACCACTATAATTATTCCTACTATATTGAGATCCATAGGAGAAATACTTTACTTATCTATTGATAATTTAAAGGTATTGGATGAATGTGAGAGAGGATATACTCTCATATACAATAGGTTATAATATTCATTGTTTTAAATTTCTTTCACTTTTCTGTCTCTGTGTATCTATATGAATTTATTTGTTTATTTATTTGACTTGAATGTTGCCCATCATGCCTAATGAGTATGAAATTTAGATTTATAAACATTATTTGAAAACATTTATTTTATTGCCAATAAAACAATTTATTCAATGGTTTGATATTCCTGTGGCCTTTTAAGGCACAGGTTAGCCAACAGAAGAATGGTAAAAGAGAATACCATGTGGAGTATGTTATGAAGTTACTGGTTTTTAATCTGGTTTCAAAAACACCTGATAAATAAGAATGAAGATAAAGTAGATACAATGAAGTAATCTCAGATTAAAGGCCTTTGAGAATATTAACCATTAATGTGTGTGTGTGTGTGTGTGTGTGTGTACACAGAAAGGGGATGTGGGGATGTATAGGAGATATAAACTATTGAAAAGATACTTTTATCAGTCACTGACTGTTGAAAATAATGAAGTGGAACTGGACAACATTTATCCAGAGCAAAATAAATCGCAAGGGAGACAGTAAGAAGAGTCATTAGATAAACCTAAAAGAGGCAATGCCCCTGATCTCAGCACAGCCCCAAGAACCCCAAGTTCAGAAAGAGTTGACTTTTTATTGACTTTGATGAATTGTAATACTTGAGAAGAAAATACAATTGCTGTAGAGTGCAATAACTGTGCAACCCAAGTGCCCCAAAATAAGGAAGGTAGAAAAGGCAGTAGGGTAAAACTGATGCCTCATGGAGAAAGTGAAGGGAAAAATGATTGGTCAATGAGCAAAACAAGATGTGCAAAAAGAAAAAAAAACTAATTGTGTTTCTGGGCTGAAAAAGCTGATGGTGACTTCATTTGGAAACAACATGTGATTGGGTAAAGAAAACTTTAAAGCTTGAACTGGACACTAATTAAATGAAAAATGATAGCTAAACAACAGAAATGGATTCTCTGTTCTCTTTTTGTTGCTAAGAAACTATTCCTTCAACAGTAGAAAGATACATATACAGCTCTGGATTTTTCAGTTGACTGAACATATGATGTTCACAAGCATAATTAGACTGAAATTGGCTGTCTTTATTGACCCTTAAGTAAAATTGTGTAGGGTGTACATACATACATGTTTAACAATGTTTGTGTTACTATAACACCTTTTTTTCTTTCACTCTTTTTATTCTATTTCATTAAATAAAAACTTTGAGAGATTTAACAATATATTGAAATACTGTATATATACAATGACTAAGTAAATATTGAAAGCAGAAAGTATGCAAATATTCAAATATAATGAAATAAAGGCCAACAAATAGTAAGGTTATATATAGGCCATGCATGCTGTCGATGTGAAAATGAAGTATAGATCTTGTTTCTGGTATCACCTGCATCTTTTTCTATCTGAGAATTACAAGATCTCTCTCTCTCTCTCTCTCTCTCTCTCTCTCTCTCTCTCTCTCTCACACACACACACACACACACACACACACCAGTTTTTGCTGCAAATAAAAATGAGTCAATAGCCTCAGGGAGAAAATTCCTCTTTAGCCTCATGGCTGTTTCCTACTCTTGCAGAATAGAACTAAGTATGTCATGCAGGCTAACTTTCATTCTCACTCTGACTGGGGAATTCTGGGAGTTTAACATGTCTTAAAGTTTACAAGAGTGAGAAACACTGATGGTCTGATGCCATCAAATATGTGAAAGATTCTAACTCAGTTGTAACAAAGCAGTCTTGTTGGCCCAGCTTGCTCCTCTACATGAAGTATGGGAAGGCCATATCTTGTTCTTTCCCTCTAGCTGCAAAATAACATGATTCAACTAATGCAAACAAGCCATAGTTGAGTGAATAGTTTGACTTGATATAATACTTTTTTATTGGCCTCCTTGAGCCTCTCAAAAGACTATGGTATCATGCTCTGAAAAGAGGTCCTAAAACAGCATCTAATGTGGTTAAAAAGGCCAATTCGAGAGTGGCAATCCCTTCCACACTGAGGACAGATACAATCTGTCCCCTTTCCATCCCCCAGATTTAGCTGGTTCTGGGACTGCCTCTTTGCCTCATCCTACTGAACGAGTGTCTCTTCGAATTGGAGAAGGCCATGCTGTGATTCAAGGGAAAGATTAATGTGCAAGGTTTTGCTGTACATAAGAATGTACTTATCTTGACTAAGAACTCCCAGTATCTTTCCATAGATCATGTTGTCTAGAAGAACTGAAGTTCAAAAACATTGAAACATAGATTGTTTATAGTTGATTTGTAGAAAAAGGGATTTAACTTTTTTATCTATTCTTCTAGGCAACTTTTTATTGAACAAATGGATTTTACTTCTGAGCAGACAACCATAGAATTGTGTAACAAAACTGAAATTCTATAGCTTGTTCCTTATTAAATAAGGAAGTTTTCTTTCTAAATAAATGAAAATATGAGCCAGGTCTTTATTGTTCAACTGATTCCTTGCTATTCTGTGTGCAACAAATGCCTAAATTAATCAGAGGTTAGATCAGATTACAGCAAAAGATAGAATTTAAATCCTCAACATATCAGATTAAAGGTTTAGTGATTCCACTAATCTGGTGATGTTACAGCTTCCTAGCAAATTCTGATTAACCTAGAAGGAAATCAAAGGTTTCACTTATCAAAGGGAAAAGAAAGATCATTCTCATCAAATCAGTTATGTTAACAGCCCTTATTTCCAAACACAATTATTTGAATATTTGATGTTTTTTCCCCCACAGAATGGCTCAAAATATATCTATTGTATGTGAAATCCTTATAATTCAGTTATGTCAACCAGTACTTTATAGTAAATATCATACCCATTACTATTCTTTGGCTTTATTTTGTCCTGCTCTTGTTTTCTACTGCTTCTGGATTCTTAATTAGAACCTTGAATTTTATATATTTGAATCTTAGGGAATGAGTCACTTAAGGCTCCAAAGTAAATGTTTCCTGGGCAGTTATGTCTCTAAGTGCTACTTCTGACTGTCCAGTTGTCTATCTAGAAGTGTTAGGAAAAATGCACATTAACAGAATAAGACCTGAATACAAACACCCAGAAGACACACCATGATTTCAAATGTGAACAAGAGGGAAATTTTTCTGGATAATTGAATCCTGAATTCTGAACAATAACTATACCAAAAGAAATTACTTTTTATAGTGAGATGACTACTGAAATCCTGATATAAATAAGTTACAGTATTATGTTTGTTAACTAACTAATTCTGCAGCATCTCACTGTCCATTGGTCCAGAAATATTGTGTAAATTTCAAATGTAAGATTTATTTTATTGAATGCTGCTTTTATTATTTTTAAATAATTCAAGATGGCAGACATTCTTCCCTTCTCCTTTTTTTTCCTATAACAACTCAGTGAGATAGGTTGGGCTAAAAGATTGTCACTGGCCCAAGTCTCCCAGATGGCTTTCATGTCTGAGATGGGACTAGTACTCAGAATCTCCTGGTTTCTAGCCTGAGGTCTTAACCGCTAGACCAAATTGACTCTCATTTATGTTTTATAGATATTAAATATTGTAGATTCAAATTCAGACAAAACACTCTAGGAATATTAAAGTTGCCTACTGATTTCTGATTTGCAGTTAATTCATACGTGAGCATTATCTCCTAGTGCAGCAGACCAATTAATGCATATCAGCATAGCACACATATATTTGATTTATATAATTAGTATGTTTCAATGAGGATCCTTATTTTCATCAAATGCATGTGTGAATTAACTCCAATGTACTATTTTCTAAGCAAAACTGACTGAACAAAAATGAAATTTATTTTTTAGAGATTTTTTTTTCTACATTTAATGTAATTAGGCTTGCAAAATATTTAGAGAGCAGCAAAGAGGATATACTACAGAATTAGAATTTGTTACCAGACACTGCTGTACTGAATGTAATATTTTGATTTGCAATATTAAATGCAAAATCAAGAACTATGTCCAAAGAGGAATTTCAAAAAGCCAATACATATCTTGTTCTTGTGAGGTTATTATCTCTGTTCAGATTGGAGACTTCTTCAAATTATCATTGCTTTTCTGGAAGTCCAGATTGTTGATAACTGTTTTAAACCTGTTGTTCTCCTAATATTACTGAATTATGATTATTGTCTTCTCTGACTGTTCACCACATAGACAGCAAGGATGATGTTAACTGGATTCTAATAACAAGTTCATAGATTACTACCTCCCTTTTTATATAGTAAGAGCTGCTGGAGTCAACAGCTTGTTTGTCTCTGGATCAGCAAAACCATAAACTGGTATTACTTGGAGAATAGCATCTTACCAATATTATGGGAAAATCATTATTCAGAAACAATGCTGAAAGAGTAGATAAAGAAAAAGAAGTGCTCCCATCATGGTATTTTTTTTAGTTATTTCATGCATTTATATTCTCAGAGCAAATTTTCTGAAGTCCCATGTGTATCCTTCCATTTCCCTGAAAGAGGTAAAATCTTGGCGTTTATATATCAGATTTGTCATAAAAAGGTCAAATATAGTTCTTTTGCCAGATTTCTAAGGAGAATATTCAAAGTTAGTTGATGTTGCCCAAGGAAATTTAAATAAGGGAAGGGAAAGAAAGAAAAAAGAAGAGAATATCCTATCAAAATATTAAGAACTCAACTCATTTTAGCCTCTCTTCTTTTAAAATAGTATCCTAGACTTCAAAGTTCTGTTGTTCATCCAGGTTCCAAAATATGTTCCATAAGTCATTTCTTCTGTGATTTAAGTATATCTGCTTTCAAATTTTCTAACTTTGAAAATTCTTTTTCCCTGAATCCCATCGGCAAGAAAAACCAAGAGAACAAATTTTACACAAAACACTATGAAAGAAAGAGAGAGTTTTAAGGCTCTAATCAGCATTTGAAAATGAAGAGTAACTCAAATGTAAACAAACTGGAGTGTGATAACTCAGAAAGCTTGGCCTGTATCTTAATGAAATCTACAAGATATATTTATATAAATAATAATGAATCTCCCAGCCCTTGATACCTACTGTAATTTGTGCATGCAGATTACTTCTGACATATGCAATTGTTTTATCTCTAAAGTTCCTCTGACTTTAAAAAGCTTACTGACAGCTTCCTTACACAGTAAAGACATGTGGCCAACAGAGTGGTGTCAACTTCATTCAACTCTAGTAGGTTTGCTTTTCTTCTAAAAAGAAATATATATAAATAAAATATTAATGTTTTGGGTGGATGTTGCACAATGAGATGTAGCCTCAGAGAGCTACAATAAGTTGAGAAGGCACTAAAGAAGGGACATGTATGTCTGAATGCTATTATTTCTATTGGTTGCACAACTAGCCAAATGTTTAGATCAAATTTTTGTCCATCTAGCCCTGGGATAGGCAGATATTATAGGTTGATGGTGTTCAGAGTATATAAGCTGTCTTAAGTAAAGCTTCCTTTTGCAATTGACTGATGGTGATTTTTGTCAATGCTGATAGTGTTTTAGTGATGCTTCAGGTGTTTTGTGGTTGCACCCAAGACATCTATCATAATTGTTACTATCTTTGCTTTCTTTTGTCACATTCATTTTACTTCTATTTTCAGGGCTTTGTATTTTGTGATTTTCTCTCTTCTGTTTGCTGTCTCCAGGTACAGCCAAGTTCAGTGTCTAGAGCTTTTGTCTTTCTTATTGACAATTGTTAAGTCTGAGATGTTATACGGCAGATGCTTCTATGTTTGAATTCTAAAGTTCCAGAGGAATTTAGCTTCTTCATTTTCAATTACTTTGTCTATTTTGTGGTTTCACCAGTTCTTGCTTGCAGGAAAATGGTATTTCTTGCAGCTTTTCCAATGCATCATT
The DNA here is from genome assembly GCA_004320025.1 of Laticauda laticaudata. Lineage (NCBI taxonomy): Eukaryota > Metazoa > Chordata > Lepidosauria > Squamata > Elapidae > Laticauda > Laticauda laticaudata. The sequence goes on from BHFT01014062.1 coordinate 25,783, forward strand.
GGTACTATTTGTCATGCTATTATCTGTAGTCAGACTGTGCAATCTTCTTGCAGCAGTTAACTAGGTATTCAGTATTTCTTCAGCTTCTTCGTGGAAGAAGTATCTACTACTTCTTCAGCTTTTTTGTTGTCTGTTTCTGTCTTCTCTTTATTATCTGATTATTGTTATTATTAATCTATTACCATGTATTTTTACAAAAAGGAAGACATCTTACAAAAAGGAAGACTGCCAATCTATTACTTTGTGCTGCTCTGCAATGCCTTTTTGGGAATCTATATAGCTTTGCATCTAATTGGCACGAGAAGGTTTTTCAACTACTTCTTGGTGTTGTTTTAGTAGGATTATAGCTTTAAAAAAATCCAGTAGCACTTTTTAGATAAGTAAAAATTTTCTTCATTTACATAGGCATTAAATAAAAAAAGTTCATATAAATTCATGCAGTCAAAATAAAGAAATGGGGAAGAGACAAGTTTCCTCTGGTCAGCATTCTGAATTAATAAACTTTCTCATTGGTAGAGAAAGTAATCTTAAACTGTTCCTTTCTTTAGTGAGTGCGTATATTTCTTGACTGCTTTATAAGAATAGAAAGGTGCTAGATCAGTGGGAACATGTGGACATTTAAGTATTGATGTTTCTTTTTAAAATCTGTTGTTTGACAACACTCCAGAGAATTCAATGGACAGCTAAGTAAACAAATGGATCATTGGACAAACCAGTGTTTTCACTTGAGGCACAAGTGAAGTTCAAACTATCTTATATCAGACACACTATGAAAATATAGCTCTCTAGAGAAAACTGTAATGCTAGGAAGGCTGGGAAGAAAGATAAAAAAGGATGACCATTAGCAAGGCAGATAGACTCGGCATAGCATATGCATGCACCATTAATAGATCTGAAGACCAAAGTTAGGGATAAATCATCATGGAGAAAATCTATGTGTTGCCAAGAGTCAATAACATAATCAAATGTTTGGGTTCCTGCTAAAGAGGGAAATGGAGGATGAGAAAATCTGGAATTGGGTGGGCAGTGGGCAGTGTGATGGGTGCCAGTGGCAATTAAGTGAAATTAAGACAAGGAAAGCTATAGAAAGGTTGGATGTGTGAGATCAGTGGTGGGATTCAATATTTTTTATTACCGGTTCTGTAGCTTGGTGGGCATGGCAGGGGAAGAATATTGCAAAATCTCCATTTCCACCCCACTCCACCAACCTACTTTCCAGCTCTGTTTCCTGTGCAGGGAAACAAAAGAAGACCCAGCCAATCAGCTGGGACTCCGATCCTGGAGGTAGTGAATAGATGGGGGCAGAAGGTAGTATCTCTGAACTACTCAAAATTTCCACTACCGGTTCTCCAGAACCTGTCGGAACTGGTGAACACCACCTCTGGGGCTGGACCGGTCAGAGGTGGTATTTGCTGGTTTTCCGAATTACTCAAAATTTCCACTTCTGGTTCTGGTTCTGGTCAGAACCTGCTGAATAAACAACCTACTCTCTAATAAACAATTTGGTTTCAGGAAAAAACTATCCTATAATCTGCAACTCTTATACTGCAAAAACATATGGACTACACAACTCAATCAAGGAAAAGCAATAGACGCAATCTACATTGACTTCTGTAAAGCCTTTGATTCAGTGGTACACAACAAACTACTCCTAAACCTAAAATCTTATGGTATCTCTGGACAACTGCATAACTGGATAGAAGCATTCCTGTCAAACAAGCAACAAATGGTCAAAATTGGGAGCGTCCTATCAAATTCTGTACCTATCAACAGTGGTGTCTCCCAAGGCAGTGTTCTTGGACCAACTCTTTTCATACTCTACATAAATGACCTCTGTGATCATATCAAGAGCAGACTGCATTCTCATTCGCTGATTATGTAAAGCTATTCAACACCACAGACAACACTGCTACCTTTCGAAAAGACCTTGACTATGTATCAGATGGTCAAACAAATGGCACTTTCAAATCTCAACAAATAAATGCTCTTGTCCCTACATATTGGCAAAAAACAGAGAAAAAATAAAATACAGGGCTGGATAGTCAAGACCTTGTTGATGATCCAAACTCTGTCAAGGATCTTGGGGTACTCATTCTCTAATGATCTAAGTGCTAGAGTCCACTGTAACTCCATAGCCAAAAAAAGCATTAAGAGTTGTTAACCTAATCTTACGTAGCTTTCTTTGGTAATATTACACCTAATAACTAGAGAGCATACAAAACATTTGCTAAGACCAATACTCGAATACAGCTCTTGGTTTTGGAACCCACATTAATGTATCTGATATACACATTTGAGAAAGTCCAGAAATATTTTCACAAGAAGAGGTTCTCACATCCTTCTACTCATTGCAGATAACCTGATACCACCACTCGAAATTCTAGATCTAGAAATCTAGAACTACGCTCTGCCTTCGGTTCGATTCTAATATATGATATAAAATTATATATTGCTATGTCCTACCTGTCAATGAATACGTTCAGGCTCAACATAATAACACAAGAGCAAACAATCAGATACAAACTCAAGGTTAATCACACCAAATTGTGATTAACAATTAGATTGTAGGAAATACGAGTTCAGCAACAGAGTGGTCAGTGTCTAGAATACTCTACCTGACTCTGTTGTTTCTTCCCCAAACCTCAAAAACTTTAACCTTCGACTGTCTACTATTGACTCTTTCCTAAGAGGTCTGTAGGGGGTGTGCATATAATGTGCCTACCGTCCCTGTCCTATTGTTTCTTTTATTTTTTTTTATTTTTCTTATATGTATCCATGTATTCATAATTATGTTTTTACTTATATCTATTATCTTATAAGCAGTTGACAAAAATAAATAAATACCACCTCTGAGTGGGATGCTGGTGCAGAAGTAGTTGAATTATAAGAGTGACTCTGGAAAGGTGCTGGCAGGATCAGGCTTGTAAGTAGGTGGCATGAAGGAGTGGTGGGGTAGAAAGAGAGAGTCCTTCCCCAGGTCCTGGCATACCAACCTTGCTGGCAATACAGCTGAAGAAAAAAGGGCCCTGCTTGAATAGTTCCTCAGGCTGATTCTAAAGTGATGTCTTTAATGGGTTGTCATCGTGCCCTTTTGTTCAAAAAGAAGTAGCTTCTCCCTTCCCCTCCCCAACAGCCTTGGGACAAAAAATAATAGAAGGAAAATAAATTAAAGGTATAATGGACATTCAGAGTCAATAGAAATCCCTCCTTCCTAAATGGCCTATTAAATATGAAGCCATACTGAATAGAAGGGCATATGGGACATTAAGCACTTTCTGAGGAAAATGGATAACATTTAATTATATTTGACTTAATATGATTCTGCATTTCCAGAAACACTAATGAAGAAATTTGACTAGGTTAGTGGCTGACTGGTTTAAGCATGTACCTGTGGCAACAGGTACATTGTGTAATGATGTTTCAAACACTCTGAAACATTCTGATTTCCTTTACCTTAATTAATTCCCTGGGGAAGACATGATGAAGGAACTCTTCCCATTTGGAAAATAAGGGCGGCATTTCTCCCAATCCAATACTGGAGTAGCAGCTCTGAAAACTTTTGAATTTAGGAGCCAACATAAAATATGTTTTGTTGTACTTTGTTCTCATTATTTGAATGTATATTTTGGTTTGGGTTTGGAGAAGACAATTTCCACAGAAGCAAGCATTATTTCAGCTTCAGTTTATTGTCATTATTTTATAGTTGCAGCACTATGCATATATAGGTGTAAGTGTGTATGTATCCTGCACTTTGTTATGCTGTTATCTGCAAACATTGTTTTTCTTAGAAATGTGGGCTTTTTGTTCTATTTTGGTGAGGCCTAGGATACAAAGATGAAGAACCACTGCTGCAGACAAGAATAAAATAAATTATTTACTCTTGTCCTCTGAAGTAGTTGAAAAAACTTCAAATCTGCCCCATAAAACAATTCCCAGTTCCATTCAAACTGACAAATGAAACTTATAATGGACTATCAGTTTCTATAACTGCAGCAGAGAGATCGTAAATGCTCAGATCCTGGGTTTAAGGTGACACCCAATAAAGAATTGAAGAGAGTTCCATAAAGAGATGACAGCTTGTTGTTCTGTTAGAGTGTAAGTAAAAGGTTAAATCACCACTTCCTTCAGAGGAAGGCAGCCAAAATGCTTAGAGAACTCTGAGAACAGTAAAATAAAAAAGAAACTCTTGACAGTTGGGCAGTTTGAAAAAAAGGCGGGGGAAGAGACAACTTGTTTTGCAGTCACCCTCTCCTCAAGGATCACTTGCTATTACAGATTCTGAAGAATTTTCTCAGTGAGACAGACAGATCTGAGTTAGTATAAATGCTGTCAGAAGCCATATGATCATTTAGTAGAACTTGAGTATCTTTGATTGGTCCATGGCCATCTGTAATGTGTGTGTGTGTGTGTGTGTGTGTGTATGTGTGTGTGAATTGTTTCCATGATTATCCCCTGCCCCTTTTTTTCTGGCACACATCACAAAAGTGTCAGGTATTGATTTTACAGTTGTGATTCCCATCTTCATACTTTTGATCTTCCTTGCAGACACACTTGTACTAACGCCGCTGCAATGTTGGCTAATAGAATGAATGTTTTCTGAAATTGTATGATAATTTATGCTAGCCAGATGGGAAATATCTGGAAGTGACATGAACCGCAAACCCTTATTCATATCTGCTCAGAAGAAAATCTCATGCTTTTTAGTTGCTGTATGTTGACCAGTGTAAATACAGTGCAAGGGTGGGGCCATCCTCCCCGAAAACCTTGAGCTGCCCATAAACCTGCATGATGTCCAGAGGCCCTCTTTTCAATCATGTAATCATTTAGCAGCAACATGCCAACATTCATTGTCATACCTTCTTGAGGGTTTTTCTTTTAACCACAGTAAGAAGCAAAATTATGTGGCTCATAATTTGGGCTAAACAGGCTAAACCCAAATATGTTATTGCTTTAAAAATGAATTCTTAAAAAAGTGACTTTGCCCCTTCTGGTGATATCAGTATAATAATTTTACTGCCCTTGGAAGATTTTCTTTATAAATTAGTGTCCATCCATCCGCTAGGGGAATGCAGCAGTGAATATGTATGTGCTTGTAGCATATACACATCTAAAAGTTTAGTCTGATTAATATCTGCTTGACAGGCATCAGTAGTCCTTCCAGGGGAAAAAGGTTGTGGCCTTTTTTCTAAAAAAAAAAAAAAAAAGCACCACACAGAGAATCTCTGCAGTAGTTTTCTATTTACAGCCTATGCAAAACATGACCACATTAATAAAGCATGCTAAATCTCAACAGGTGATGATTATGTTTCTTTTTCTTAGCACAGCAGCTATTATCAAAAAAAGCAAGACATTCTATTTATTAAGTAGGAAAAAAGAAAGAAAAAGAGAGAAAAATAAAGGAAAAAGGAAGGAAGGAAGGAAGGAAGGAAGGAAGGAAGGAAGGAAGGAAGGAAGGAAGGAAGGAAGAAACTAAATCTTGAGATTTCTAGGGCAAATTATTGTGAGGTATGGTATGACAAAAGCATGCAGGGCAGAAATTTTCAAACTCTTCCAGAGTCTTTTGTTTTCTTTCATTCAGACTTGGTCAAAATAAATAGATTTTTTTTCTCCCTTCTTTCTAGGTTAGAGTTTGATATTGACTATTTTAGGTTCTTTTTACCTTTGTTGATGGGAATCACTGAAATAGTTTCTTATTAATTAATGTGATAATTGAAACTTTTAAGATGAGACTTCAAAATAAAGACCTGCAAAAAACCTTAATTATACAACTGCCTCCTAATCAACATCCTACCAATGCCCAATTGTTCTTACAAAGTCGTTTGTAATCCAAAGGTCTCGTTTATCATTGGTAATGTGCTAAATGATCTCCCTTAATTGCATTTGAAATAGTTTGCTATTCAGTGGAAAACATTTTGAATTAGGAATATTGGGGAAATATGTGCATTTCTCTTCCAGCAAAATACTCTGATCCTCCATTGTGCCACAAATAAGCAGAGAATTTCTTCATCTACTGGTACTAATATTTTGGGATTGAAATTCCCTATATGACTAAAAGATGTATTCAAAATGCAACTACAGGTATAGACGAGAAAATCTACAGGTGTAGACATACACAAGTCAGAGCTATGAAAAGCAGTTGTGTTCATTCTAATGCCTTATCTTGATCCAGATGGTCACAAGTATTGATTTAAGAGCCATGGTGGCGCAGTGGTTAGAATGCAGTACTGCAGGCTACTACTGCTGCCTGCTGGCTCCCTGCAATTTGGCAGTTCAAATCTCACCTGGATCAAGGTTGATTTAGCCTTCCATCCTTCTGAGGTGGATAAAATGAGGAGCCAGATTATTGGGGGCAATAGTCTGACACTGTAAACTGCTTAAAGATAAATGTACATTTTGGTTTGGGTTTGGAGAAGACAATTTTCACAGAAGCAAGCATTATTTCAGCTTTTTTGAAGTTATAATTGGGGATCACATCATTGCGTTGATTTTTGTATGAACGTATGACAAAAGTCAATCATGCTGTGGTCACTGTTGGAAAGGGGTTCTTTAATTTGTATTCCATAAATTGAATTCAAACTATTGCAGAA
>BHFT01014063.1:0-32500 GCA_004320025.1 Laticauda laticaudata
TGGCTGTTGGAGGAACCTCAGCCAATCACAATTACAACATTCTCTTAAAGATACAACAGTATTAAATGACTATCCTGTTTATATATTGACAACCCAACTGTTGGGTGACTATCATTCCTAACAATAAGGATACAAGCGACAATATTACAGTCATACAGTCACAAGTGAGAGGGGATGGGTGATAAGGAGTGATGAGAAGGTTAATAGTAATAGTATGTAGATTTGTAAATAGTTGGACAGTGTTGAGGGAATTATAAACATTATAGTTGTTATAAATTCATGACTGGTTACTTAAAATTAAAACTTGCTTAAAATTAAAACACATGTGATTCTAATATTTATATTGGAAATAATATTTTATTACTGTAAAATATTCACAGTAAACAAAATTCTACAGTGATATTAGAATAAAATAAATAAGTGATAACTAACCAATAGTATAATCCTAGAACCATAGCCAGATAACCTGATAATCACCACCAAAATTACAATTCATGGATGTTATGTTTTTTTTTATATTTGCCCCTATATGTATAAGTTTTTGTTTCTACTTTTCTGTGAGCTTCCTCTGGATTTATTCCAGAAAAAGAAGAAAAGAGTAGTAAAATTTTGAAAGAATGGAATTTTTCATTTCCAGACTGGAATAAGGTTGAATGTGGGTATAAATAGCGAAGCTGATCAGTGTAATAACCTCCTTAATCTCTGTGTCCATTAGAGCTGCTTTGGTCTTCATTCACTTGTTTGTCAGTGTCATTAAATGGTTACCCATAAGCCCCATCTTACCGTGTATGCTAATAGAATATTACAGTTTTGTACTAACACAGTTAGGACTATAATTCAGATTTCATAGCTTTGAATACTGCTAGGCTGGCTATGCTAAATATAGGCAAAGCACTGGTCCAAATATGTGCATATATTGGGGATGGCAATATTATGAGTGATCCTGCCTCTGCAAAAGCTTTTTTCTGTGTACTATCTATGTAGCAAAGCATATATCTCCTGTATTCCAGCTTGCTTCCAGACAATTTATAACTTTACTAATGTAAAGAATTTGCAGCAAACCTCAAATCGGACACAACTGAGTCCTGCATAGAAGAATCCAAACTCCTACTACTACTGAAATTTTTATAGAAAATTTCAGATAAATTAAAATATTGCAGGTTCAGAAAAGGACAGTAGAAACAATCATATCATAAAGCAAGGATACCATTTTTTTGTACTGAACTGGCTTAACATGATGTGTAAACATGACCAAAAGTGGTCCCCACTGAAATATGTACATTTTGTCATTCAGCGGAAGTAAATTGCTGACAGCATTTTTAATAATGTTTCCTTTGTACAGTATATATGAGCATTATTATACAAGGGATATAAAACTACAACATTCTAAGCCTTTACTACCATTTGATGGTTTTTCAGAATTTTGCAGCCTTGCTCTATTAAGTTTATTCTAAAATGACTTCTGCTGTTTTAAACATTATTAAGACATTGCAGTATCAAGAACTCACTGTTTCTGCAAGGGTAAAGATAGTTCAACTGACCCTATTTCCCTCAGTTGATTCCACTGTTCTATTCCTTTATCCATCCTTCTCTAGTACTTGGAAAATAGATGTTAAAATGACCATGTTGGCCAATTCAGTGGCAGCAAGGGACAGATGTACGTACTATGCAAGATATATATAATGATACAACAAAACATTGCTATATTGTTAAACATGCATTTATAAGATTTTATATTTTATATTTCATATTTTGTATTTTTATCTCGTGTTTTTTATTTAAATGTGATATAATTGTGCCATATGATAGATAATAATTGTTATAGTGTACATGTCAGTATTAAGATAAAAATTATTGTCAATATTTAATCAATAATTATATGGTTGTTACAACATGTATGGACTTGTGCCCAAAAGATGGCTTACAGATATTTAAATAAATACAACAAAAACAATTCTAGTACTATTTTTCTGTTAAGAATAAATTTAATAAATTACTGATGTAGTGAAAATTACTCACACTTATTGGTGACAATGTTAGAATTCTCAAATTTATGGTTCCAGAATTTCAGAAAAACATTTCTGTATCATACCAATATTGGAAATAATAATTCCTTTGAGGAAAAAACAAATACAAGCTATAAGCTAGTAACAACACAGCATGATTTTAAGAGTAGCCTCTTTATATATGGTGAGCGTTTCATGTGCCATGTGGCTAATAAAATCTGTACAGAAAGACTGCTGAAGATATTATTTTTCATGGTAATTCTAAATAGTATGCCATGATTTTTAAATATTGAATATGTATTATTTTTAAATGAAAACTGTTTCTCTAAAAAGGTATATGAAAATGGCAAAGATACTGGAGAAACACTTGTTCATATCAGAAGAAAAGAAATGGAAAGCAATTATGGAGATCAGCCTGGTATCATACTGGAGAAGGTAGGATATTTATTTCTAACTATAAGCAATTTTTAATGTATGATTTATTTTATAGTATCCAACTGTATTCTTATAGTTATTCTTTGTATAAATATGTTATCTGATTCAAATTCTTATATTCTCTGCATTTGGTTATACCAGTTCACTAATATTAATTTAATAACTGACATTTGAGCTATACACAATATACTGCAAACATCTTGCCTCCATTGTGAGCAGCTTGTGCAGTTCTTTGTGGATAAAATCATTTGAATTTGTGTTGGCTTAAGGCCATTTGGGGTAATGCCATCTCTGAGGTATCCAACCTACCATCTAATAACATCTGTCTGAGTCAGTTTCATTTCCTCTTGCTGAAAAAAATGTATCAAATTCTTGTATTTGTTCATCTCATATTTTACCTACTAGATTTCTTACCTGCTTGACTTACAATGCTACCAGTGACTTTTTAAGTCCGTCTAGAGTGAACTTAAAATATATCTCTTTACCAAAATCTTTTTGGTTTAGAATTTTTAATGCTACTGGAGTTTTAATAGTTAGATTGACTTTTAAGTGCTTCTGTTTGGAGAGTATGTAAAGCCATAACATTGGACTGAATTGCATATATATTTTAAATAGCTACCTGAATTAATCTGATATGTCTATCATTATTCTTATTCTCAAGATGGTTCATTGCTTTGAAGGAATTTCCTCATTACAGTGATAGCTTGATCCTGTTTAGCTGTCACAACATACATAAGATAAATATTTTAATTTATTTATTGTATAATAGAATGCTATAGATTAATTTATATATACAAACTTTAAATTCAAATGATTGCTTAGCTATTCACTGGGTGATCTGAAGAAATCAGTTTATCTCAAATTCTCGCTGGGAAGATAGCAGGTTGTGTTTTTTTTGCTTTTAAATGAGTAATAATCAATTCTTACAAGTAAAGCTGGTTGTACTGTGGGAATTTTCTCTATTCCCACTCCTTCACCTGTACCCTCCTCAAAATAAACTTAGTGGACATACATGGGGCTGCAGTTGATGGAGGATTAACTCTACTTTGTTTCAACTGATAAAATTTGTTTCATTTGCAATTTTTTTTTCTTGAATCACATAATAAATCAAGTCTATGATTGATATGCACAATTCAAGTTTTTACAGCATTTCACATTCATTACTCTGTGGTCAGATATACCCCTTTATGTCTTTTGGAAAAATGGTGGAGATAGATCTCTTCAGGGCACATTGGATAAGATATTCTTAATGGTAGCAGTAGGCTAGCTGTAGTAGTTTTTTTTTAATTAACAGCACTTAATGGTTTAACTGGTTTCAACTTTATTTATAGAAAGCTACCTAAACATGTTAGAGGTTAACAAATTAATATAAATACATACTTTGTTAAATAGTAGATAGTTTAGAGGGATCAATCTGGAATCATAGTATTTAGTGTCTAGAATGATAGCAGAATAAAAAAATCCTGATAATATTGTCTGCCAAATTTTCCTTTATTGATATAATACATGAAGTGTAAAGCAGGAGATTTATAATTACACTAAGACATTGCCTGTCATTTTACATAAAAAATATAACCATAGTTAATGCTATCAACATATTTCCAAGAAATGAAATAGTACTAGATGGCAATTCATGTGTTTATTGTATTTATTATGTTTAAATATAGTGTAATGTTCCTTCAAGAGAATCAAGGGAGCATAGAATATTGTTTTCTTCCAAATCCAGTGTTTTATCTACTATGGAATTTCACTAGGAATAGATTAGGGTGTTATTCTTCTGTCTAAACCAGCACTGGAATGAATGCCTATATTAAAGGAGGTGTCATTAAGATTTTTATGCCAAATCAAAACACCAGCCTCCTCTTCAAAGTAATCTGAAAATTAAATATAAAAGTTGTACTTACATGGAAAAAAACTGGTTTGCATTTTTTGCTCTTGTATCATTTATATCAACACCTATATGATTTCAGTAGAACTTTTGTATGGTTCTTTGTATTCTATGAGCCTTTGTATTCTAACAAAATAAATAGTTTATTTTTAAAATTCACAGAAAAATCTAATACAACAGACAGAATTTGTAAAAATAATTCCTGAATCTTCAATTCCCACAATTCTGTGAGTTAGATTAAGCTAAAAAATAATGCCTCACCCAGAATTAGCCTATTAGCTTTCAGAATATGCTAATGGGAGTAATATCACTAATTTGTTTTGATTTGTATTTCCCTAACTGCTATGGATATCTCCGGTTACTGAAAGATTTCATTTTGCAATAATGCAGTTAAAACTACAGGAAATATTACTGCATTGCTTTTTGTCATGTTTATATTTCTGTAATACTGGGGTACCATCTCTGTTGTAAATACTGTCACAATAAGGTCATGGATATGAGGCCTTTGTGATATGCTCAGTTGCAGAAGGTGGTAAAGGAGAAGGGAAGAAGAACTAATATGTTAGAGCCTGGTAAGCAGAGAAGGGTGACAAATAGGAGGAGAGAGTAGAACAAAGTGACTCTGTTTAGAGCTATTATTGCAATGACATGAAATGGCAAATTGACCACAGTATAGGCACTCTAGTAACATGACGGATCTTTGTCAACAATTCTTTAAAAAGGAAATGAAATTTTGAATAGCTATACCAACTAAAATTAGAGCTGTAAACCGCATCATAAATAAACCATTATGTTTTGATGTTCAATTGAATTATCTTGTTTAGTCCTATTTTCTTTGGGTCGCAGTACAGGATTTGAATAGTTTCTGTCATGTCTCAGTAATATTTCCTTAAGAGTCCTGAAATTGTTAAATGAGTCCTGCTTTATTCTTGTTCATACATTGATCATCTAACGCCTGGCAGGAGAGTGCAGGAAAGCAGTCCTTGTCAAACCTCAACAAGCTCAGTGAAAAACACTAATAAAATGTAACTCCAAATGTGGACTGGGAAAACATAACCTTTATCCAGAGCTGTTACTGTTAGTAGATGCTAACTGCTCTGTAGAACTGTCACATCTGCTTTCAGTCTGTGTGCCAAAGAGGTCAGAGCTCAACCATAATCCTGTTGCACCCCCTGCTGGTTAAAAGCCTGTGCTCATTTTGTTACTTTACACTGAGATAAACATTGCAGGGATTTCACACTTCTTTTAACATTCTATAGGAATTTAATTATCGTTTGGACATTGCTGGTTACAGAATACAAACAATTTAATACAGATGTTTTCATTTTGTGTTTTATCTTCCATGGTTAGGTACAGCACATGATTCATCAGAGGCTACAGCTTTCAGCAGATTTCAAACCATCAGGCCTTAGTCATTTTCCTACGCATCTGTTCGATGAGACTGGGCAAGAAATTAAAAACCCTCTTTTACTGCAGAATGAGCAAAAAATTTGGGTTTCTTATGGCGAAGATTACAGGTAGGAGCATGGAGTTTAGCGTTATGACTGTCAGCAATGTTGGCGTTATCAAATTGCTATAAAAGGAAGTTGAATAGCTTCCAAAAAAAAAAAATCCTTTTATTTTATTGTAAATTCCAGTGAAATTTCAGAGGTCTTGTTTTAGACAGTCTTTTTGAGGAATATGACATCTCTGTCTCTGACTTACTATTTTAATGCCTTGTCATCGTTCTTGATGTCTGCCTGTCAGCACAGCAAGAGGGATTTTTTCATGTCTGAATAGTCACCTTAATGATAGCAGATGGAAACACCACAGGGGTCCAAGCCCATCACCCTGTCATTGTCACCGGCTGCCCTGACCTGTTTCCACTCCTCTGTTTTTTTTCCCTTTGGTCCCTTTTTAAAGGAGAAATAGATGGTAATTGAAAAGGAACTTAAGCAAGATTTATGAAGCTGTAGACAACACAATTCCCTGTTATCGCTCTATGTTTTCAAAAATAAAGTCTTAACCTTTTAAGCACCAGTGAGAGAAGAAAAAAAATAAATTGGTAAAACTCGTAAAGTCTGAACGACTGAATCTAAAAATAAAAGAGAGCTAGGCTGTATAATAGCTTGTTTACAATACTTCAAGAAGTGTGATTATAGTCATGGAATCATTACTATTTCCTCAGATGATAATCTATGCATTTCAGAATTACTCTGATCCCAGCCTGGTTTGACTGAGATAAATTATTGAACAAAGTCTGCAAAGATATCAAGAAAACTTTCTTGTTTATCTTAGTGTTATGAGTGTATTCATAAAATACCTTTTTGGCTGTAAATATGAAAAATTTTTATAGTTCTTATATGATAGTTACCATGATTATATTTTTGTAAAAAAATGTTTAATCAATTTATACACAGATTTTGGATAATGCTGGTTACAGAATACAATCTACATATCCAAATTTTATATACAGATTGCCATTATATATAGATTATATATAAATTGCCATTTAATATAAAATATCATCAGTATGCTTTCATTAAACTTTCTGTTTTGTTTTTCAGCTGTAATTATGGGATATTTTTATAGTTCTTATATGATTGGTAAATTATTACTTTATATGTATGTAAAATTATGTAAGCAATTTATATATAAATTCCCATATATTTTGTCATTTACTATAAAAATAAATCTGTATGCTTTCATAAAAACTTAATTTTCTATAAGTATTTTTTTACATTTTTATTTGTAAATATTTTATTTGTAAATAAAAACAATTTTACAGGGAGTTATAGAAATATTATGTTGCCTCATATAAGTGTTTTCTTTCATTAAAAAAAAAATCAATATACAGTTCTCTACATTTTTATTAAATTTTAAGTTCCATGATATTCAAGGAGTCTAGGTGAGCACAGGTGATGGAATACAAACAATTTAGGACACAAGTGGAGGCGAATTATATTTATGACTAAAATGAAAATAAAATGCTATAATATATATAACATTTAAAATAAAATGTTAAATATCTAATAGTAGGTACATAAATATTCTACAGCTACTTCCCATTTTATCTTATTTCGGAACAGAAAGCCAATTAACTAAATACCTTAAAATGTAATCATTTTATAAATAAACATATTTCTCTGTAATATACCAACAAAATTATATCTTCTATAGAAACCAGGCTTATTTTGCTTTCGATAATGGTCTTGTTATGGAACAAGACCAATGTTATGATTGGATTCTTCCTGTATACCTTGACTGTGATTGCTCATAAAATGAGGGTAGTTCTCAAAGAATGTGTCTTACATAATTATTTTGAAAAAGGCTATGCTAAAAAAAGAAGCTGCCATTTATTCTCAAACTTAATTATATAGTTATTGTAATGAATCATGAAGATGAAAGAGAAATGAAGTCTGGGCCACTAGAGTTGTCACAATAAAAATTTGATGGTAAATTTATGAAAATTAAAAGTTTCTGATTTTCAGCCTATAGATTTTAATTGTTAACACTGATCTTTTGTGGTATTCATGAAATGGCCACCAATTGAAGAAATTAGTATTTGAAAAAATCAACATGAAATACAGGCTATGTTTCTAAAATGCTGGTTTCTTCATTTCTAAAAAGTTTTCAGTTTAAAAACTGTATATAAGTAGTTATATACATCATCTTTGTATTGACATAGATATTGTTTTTCCATGGGATTATTTATTTCATTTAAAGAATAGTGTACCTATTTAGCAATATTTTTTCCAAGCAAATAATTTTCTAAATGGCAATCCCTGCAGTTTAAATGATAGCATGTAGTGGACTTTATTCACTCAAATGAACTTGAAAGCACTTTTCTGAAGCTGCTTCATTATTTGACCTCAAATACAATATGTAACTATGATTGCTACTCTATTAATAATTAATTACACAGGCATAAGAGAAAAAAAGATGTAGTTTCACCAAAGAGTAAAAGTGCTGATCAATGCCGGAAGCATTCAAACTAATAAAAACATATTTAAGCTACATTCAAATAGAAATGGAAAGAAAAGAAATATAAGCTTTGAAAGAATCAAAGAGGAGATAATAAAAGCTTCTTGGGTTTTTTTTTACAGTCAGTAATAATTTCTGTTCACTACTGGAATGCATATGTACAAATAAAAATTTGTGAATTGTATATGGCGTGCACCTTGTAATTTAATAAGAAAAACATCATAAATGCCCCTTGCATTAATTTATGGATACAACAGCTTGCACTTCATATTTCTTTTTACTGTCAACCTGTGACATATTTCCAATATGTCTGTCTTTTCTTTTCCCCCATGCTTATCAACAAGTGAATGGCTTGGGACTTGCTCTGATGGTGGAATACACATGAAGCTTGTGAAGAAAAATAATCTTTTATAGCACTCTGCAGAAAGCATTTCAAAATAATTCTTCTGAAGGGTTTGGTTTTATTGAAACAACATCCCTATTATTCCTCTCAAGTCATGATCTTTTTTCCCCCACAAATTCCTGGGTCATTGGTTGCTTCCAGACAGAAGGCTCCTAGTGCTACCAATCAAGCTACATTGTGCAGCTATTCTATTTCCCCCCCTCCTTAATAGATTTTCTTCTATACTAAGAAAAATGGAAGCATTGGGGGAAAAAACCAGCAGATTTCAAATGGTAGATTGTCATCTGAATCGTTTGTAAAATCTTTGAATGAGGCAGAATAATTGTACAATTAAGAGCATTATTTCATTTTGGTATAGGTTGGCATGTCAAATTGCCACTATTATTTCACCATGTGCAAATATTTGAGATCAGTAGCAAGCAATGTGCTTCTGTACATTGAACAGCTACATTACCTGTCCCTAAGAAGTACTAATGTTTTAATATTTTTAATACTCATAACTTTAAGACCCATAATTTTGTTTAAAAAATGATTAAAGAAATGCTATAAAGTAAAGTGATCAACTGTACCTGCAAGGAGATGAAATAAAGTCTTTTAAAAAATAGAGATTTTAGGCAGATGGAAATGCCGGTAACAAAAATAATGGAAAGATGTGAGAAAAGATTCCATTGGAACTGATTGTTGGGTATTTTGAGGACAATTTGCATTTGGATGGGCTTAGGCAATGGCATTTGGCTTGTTAGAAATGTAAAATGTATAACAAACAAAGACTGCAAGTATGGCAGGATCATGAATGAGTAATTTTGTTTATTTATTCAAAACCTGCAATTTTATCTCTGAATTTGGTTTCTAATGAAGCAGAAAACTATAGTTTCAAAGGAATAGTCATTGTTATAAATTCTTCCCGCATAACAGAAATGGTAGAAATTGTATGTGTATTTTGTACTTGTATTCATACCTGAACTATTCAAATACAGCTGTTCTGTAATTCTTTCCCATTTATCAGGTAATTTCTAGCTTATTGGAAATTTACTGTAAATCTGCGAACAGGATTTAGATGACAGTAAATCTATATTCAAAAATGACTTTCTTTTGTTTACCATGCTGGATTGCTTAAGATCTGCTGAGAGTTGGGAGGCTTTCCAGATATGATTTTGAGTGGATGTAATGATTTCAGGAGGAGAATTGTACCGTTCTGTTCAGCCAGCATAAACACCTTTTAGATATAATTGCAAATGTTTAGGGTTCCTAAATAGCCAGAAATTTATTGGCCTAGCCAGGATTTTGCCCTCCTAGCTATTGATTAGAATTGGTGATTGCAGAGCTGGAAGGTACAACATTCAATCCACTTTGCCATTAACATTAATATAAGCACTGGCAACATCTGTGACTAAAGACTACTTTCTGTTGTAGCATGCATATATGGATATGTAATGGAATGTAGGGATGGATGACCTTGGGGGACAAGGAAAAGAAAAAGACCTGTTCTGACCCAAACCCTTTTCAAATAAAATGAACACGAACCAAAGGGAACAGAAACCTTTTCATGATTCTTATGACTCCCTGGTTAAAAGGCTGCTGCAAACTAATTAACTTTGATAAGCACAAGCCTCGCTAAAACTGTGCGAGGCTGCCAAGAATAACAGAAAAGGTTACCCAGAGATATTTTACAACACAAGAGTCTTCAAAAACCAACTTAAGATGCTGCAGTGTCCATGAGGTTTAAGTTTCCAAATGTCTTTGCTTCCTACAAAGAATGTCCACTTTACAGCTGGCTTTTATCTTCTGGAAGGAGGGGCCATTATCTTGCAGCCTTACTCCCGAGTCGCTCGTGCTGTTGCAACTGCTCTTTCCTGCGAGCAGCCCTGCGTGCACATGTACTTGGCACAGGCTCCTCGGGAACCTTCTCATCGCTGCTGCCAGCCCCCACAATCTCTGAAGGCAGCAGTCTACTCCCTAATGGTCCTGGCACCTCATCTGAGTCCTCGCTCCACTCAGCTGTCCACACCTGCTGCCGACTAACCACAACAAGACCAGGAAACAATTGGACAAGAGAGGCAAGGCAGGCTTAACAGTCAGAGAAAGAAACTTAGGATGGATCTCTCCTCCCAATTGATGGTTAAAAGTGGCGGCAGGAAATCTGTACCTTTAGACTTGTAAGGATACTGTTAAAATAGATTTACAATACAGTAGATTTAGCTCATCTAGTTGTGTTTCCCATTTGTCTGGGAGGGCAAATAGGATGCATGTGGTGTAGAAGTTTTGTATTATGAATGCAAATGCACCCAGATTATTAAAAAAATCCTCCCTTTAATAACCCTGAAAATGAAAGGAAGCATTTGTAAAAAATGTATACTTTTATGACAATGCTGAATTGTAATGCTATTTCATAAGCATCATAAAACAACCTTCTACCTGACCAGTTTTCCAATATCCCACCTTGCTACATAGAACATGACTTAAACTTGCTTGTTACCTCAATTCTAAACCTATAGAAACGTTCTCGACTATTTACCTCTCCAATAATCTTTTTTTTTCCTGCTTCCCCCACTATATAGCCTTTTCTCCAACATTACAATTCAACAAATCATGGAGAATATATTCAGCAGAAATATTACATGCTTCAAATTCTATGAAATCCCCTATTTCCCATTCCTTGAATAGTTTATATTTATAATGAGGGAAAAGAAGGATTAAAGGCCGGAATATCTGCATGGTTTCTCAATTTCTCAGTTAAGTTTTAAATATGAATTTTTGAATACACTGTACAGAAAATTGGCAGTTATTACTGCTATGTTTCAAATAAGCCATATGCAATTATTGCTTCTGAAGCACATGAGATGTTACCAATCTAAGGCAACAGAGTAATTGAAGAATGTTGTACCCTTATACAATTTACATTCAGAGGAATGTCTGCAGTATCATACAAACCTTTTATGGTAAATTAATATAGGCTCTTTTAAAATGACCTAAATATATAATATGGAAAATAGAACTTGGAACTTCTTATAATATAAAATTTCTTTTGTGATTTATAAAAAAAGATGTTGAATTTCAACAAGATATCACTATTTGAATATGAAACTCACTCACAGGTGGACACATCTTAAAATTGTGTAAATTTTGTTGAAGGGTTGCAATCAATTGATTTTTTTTTTACTCAGAGTTGTTTTGGAGAGTGATAGGTGGCAAATAAATTTAATAAATAATTTGCCCTTTCTTGTCTCTCATTAAGTGCCAGAATCTAGCTGAAAATAGATAATCCCCAAAAACTAGGCAGGGGCTGAACTAAATTAATATTTGGATGATAGACTACTAGAAAAATCCATGGTGTAACAATCAGCACTTCCGTGAGACCCAGTCAGGAAACAGGAATGATGAAAATTTCCTGGTAGTCTAAGGCTTGAAAATCTGACTATGTTTTCTCTTCTCTGTCTCTTATATCACAGGGAGTTAAGATGGAATCAGCTTGAGTTTCTTTTTAATGCTTTGTTTATTTCACAGACTTAATGTTTTTATAACTACCTTTTCTTGGGGAGGGGATGTGCTTGATGGCTCAGTAGTTAAAGATGTTGAACTTGTCAGCTGGAAAGCTGACAGCCTGTGTTTGAGACCTGAGCACCGCTCAATGTGGTGAACTCCTGTTTCTTGCCCCAGCTTCTATCCATCTAGCACTTCGAAAGCATGCAAGATAAATAGGTGTCACTTTGGTGGGAAGGCAAAGTGTTCCATGTACCTTTGGCATATAGCCACCATGTTGGCCACATGACCATGGAAATGGCTTCAGACAATGCTGGTTCCCTCGGCCAAGAAATGGAAATGAGCCTAGAGACATGACTGGACAGGGAAACTTTTTCCTTTACCTTTCTCTATGGTCGTCTCTATTGCTGCCCATAACAGTTTAGACTACATTTAAACATTAATTTCAAATATTTTAGTGTATATTGAAAAAAGTTACACAATAGGTTTTAATAATGAATGCTAGAATTAGTATTCATTTGTCCTAAGATCCTATAAACGCACAATAAATACATTCCATTTTATCATTATCTTCAGATTTACTATAACATAATACCAGAAAATTAAATTACATATTTTTTTAGATAATGAGATTTAAAGTATGGGCAATATGTTGGTAGAAAAGTAATGCAGCACCAAAAGATCATGTAAATCCTTTTAATTAAGGATGACTTTATTTGTCTTAATATTTATTTCTTTTAGTTTAATCAATAAATTAATTCCTAATAGATTGCTTTCATCTATACAATTTTTCTTTGGGATAAAAACATTGAATATGAATATTTATATACAGTAAATATATCTGCAATATAAAATTTTAAAATGTTTGTGCTTTTATTGATTATTTGTTTTGCTTTTCCAATTTTTTGTTGATCTTAATTTAAAAAATATTATCAAAGATTTCTTTTTAAGTTACTGTGTGTTTCATTATTTTTAAAACAATGCTATCTCTGAGATGTATAAGCCCTTCTAAAAAAATATCCTATGGATGCCTCTTTCAAATTGAAAATGATTTCTTAACATTATTTTATAATTCTTGATTACCCATACTAATGTTTATATTCTAAAACATTAGTACGCAGTTTAGCATATTTGAAGAAACATGTATGAAGGAATAATGTTGGATCTGCTTTGATACCTCCAACTGCTAACATCTGCATAATCCACATGATATATTCCTATTTTAGCTTTATCTGTTACAGTGCAAGAAAATAATCAATGTCAACATAACCTTGGTATTGCATTATTAATTGGAAACTGGATTTGTTCTTTTGCAGATGACCACCTGGTAGGTGGTTATTGTTTTAATTTCCAACCAGCTATTTCTGCTTGGAGATGAGTGGGTATTTTAGGGATAATTCAATTTCCTTGCTGTCCATAACCTATAGGTTAATAAAGATGACAAGCTTGCTGTGGTGAAATTAGTTTTAAAGGTAAAAGTGTCTGAATAGTTAACAAGGTTTTATCTGAGAGGTTACTTCCCATCAAATAAAAAATTGAATAGATTTGAATACTTTGTTCTGAATTCATTCTTAGCTTTAGGTCTGACATTCATACCTTTAGCTACCTATAATTGCTGGTTTTGCAACTGTTTGATTTCCTTTCCATAAATGGTCATTTTGTATGATGTTTCTATTTTCAGGTCTCCTTTAAATCCTGTTCTGAGTTTGACCTTTGACAAAATGACAGCAACAAAAAAGAATGGCATCACAATTATTTATAAAACACTTTTGGATCCCAGTGCTGATTTGCTGCCGAGATACGACAGGTACAATCGTTTCTGTTTATTTGAGTGTTCTCAATTGATATACGAAAAATCAGAGAAGGGAAACCGGGGATGAGATTTAACTGTTAGGATAATTTTTGCTTTTGCTATCACAGGGAAATGACCAGAGTTTGCTATAAATCATTAAAAATATTGTCTTCAGAGAATTTGAAGAATAACTCAAAAAACTTCCAGCTTCCATTAGAATATAGGTAGATTAAAAATGAGGACCTTTTCTCTTTCAATATTGTGGAAAAATGAAACAATAAATTATGTTTTATAAACTCAGAACTGAAATCCTATTACTGTTCACTTGGCAGTCAGGTTCTTTGATGTTAGCAGAATGAAATGCAATGATAGTTCTCAGTCACAGAATGGAAGAAGCTGATTTTTATTTCTATTTATTTCCTGATTAGATAGAGACTGCAGAAGACAAATACACACACACTCACACACACATACATACACAGATACATATATGTTTGTAATGCCTTTGGCAAAGAACTCAGTATGAAATGGGAGCCACCTTGTCCTTTTTTATTAACATGTGTCCTTCAATATGTGATGCATGAAGAATGGAAAATAACTGAAAGAATCCATTGACACTTGGAATAACCTGAAAACACAAATGAGAGGCGCAACCATGACATATAGGAATCAGGAATCAATTATGGTATTAGACTTGCATAGGATTATACAGTTTTAATTGTAGCCCTCTAAAGAATAGTTACACCAAAAACACACTTGTATAACAGCAGTAGTGTGGTTGGAAACTGCACTTATCACTGGGTGATAATACATAATGGATATTAAAAGTATATCACTGTGCAAACAGTAGAATGATACATATCTCTTAAGGTTACTATCGGTCAATACCCATACAATATCAGAATAGACAGTAGTGTTTATGGATATAAAAGTATGCTTCCCTCCAACATTTATGAGAAATAAAATGTAGGATATATTTACTCTGAGGGAACACTTTTTTGCATAGCAATCATAAACTATTAATAAGAGATAGCATGTAGCCCATAGAGTTTTGGGTGCCTTGAAGTATACCCCAGTAAAACTACATGAGAACTTTGAATTCCAGGTGCAGTTCAGGATTCTGATTATCACCTTTAAAGCCTTACATGGCACAGGGCCAGGTTATTTGTAGGAGGCTTTCTCTCTGAGGGTATCTGTCTATCCTACTAAGTTAAGGTGAGCATGCTCCAGGTCCCCTCCCTTAAGTGTTGCCACCCGATGGAACCTTCGAGGTCCCTGATAAGGTCTCTGGGACTGCTCCAACCCTTTGAAATATCCTCCTACCTGAGGCCCAAGGAATCCCTATCCTTTTTGCTTTCCAGAGAGCTATGAAGACCTGGCTCTTCCCCCAAGCAGTGGGAAAGAGAGGGATTGAGCTGGGAGTTGTTTGATCTCATGCCTGGGGAAAAGAGTATGTATTGATAGTTATGAGCTACCTAGAATCATTGCACGAGATAGGTGGCCACATAAGTCCTATAAATTAACATTCAAAATTTACCCGATTCCTCTGTGCCACAGCTGAATTTTTCCATTTTTGTTATCCCTCTTTTTAAAAATCTAGTTCTAAATCTAAATCTAAAATCTAGTTCCTTATTGTTTTTATTTTTAAATAAAGAGGAACTGAAGAAGCAAAGAGAACATCCCTTTGCTGGGAGGGAAGAGGAAAAAACAACAGCTCCAGTATAGACTTGGACTTCTGCTACTAGAACAGTCATACTAATAAAACACTTGTGATGATATATTAATGTAACTATCAAAAAAAGTTACTTATGGTTTCTTGTTTTTAGTTGGGAAGCTTGTGATGGATTTCCAGAGAACTTTCAATTCATTAAGGCTCCAGAACATCAGGTCTTGGAGACTGTGGAACCAGACAATCTTTTTTTCCAAAATAAGGTCAATAATGATAATAATTATATGCCATCCTATATTCTTGGGAAGAACTCAAAGCATCTGAAGGCCAACCTCCTACTAAAAAACTGACAGCTGGGATTTCATATTGTGGTGTATATTACAATAGCAATGATTATTTCACATATAAATTAAATTTTTCAGGCCTTCAAGAGTTGTTTTCAATTACACCTGTTTGGGGTTAGCTTCTCCTTGTTGAGGATGAGATTTTGAATTCAGAAAACCTTGGTAGGGGCATCTTATCAATGAAGTTAGAAAACATCAACATTCAGAGTAAATAGTTACCTGTCGACAATAGAAATAAGTCAGCCTCTATCAGTCCCATGCTGGCTAGAGATTGTGGAAATTGTGGTAATTGTAACTCAGCACTTCAGAAGAAGAGATACATCCACTCAGATGTCAAAAAACTAAACAAAACTAAATGAATAAAATAAAGATAAAAATAAAGATATTTTAAATGTTGGACTGGTCCAACCTTGTTCCATTAAATATTAAAGGCTAGGTCACACTGGCCGACGGATGCAAAACGTATGCAAAAAGGACACAGTGGATGAGCAAATTTTCGGGGGTGGCTCCATCCATTGTCATCCGCTCCAAAAAGTGGCAAAAATTTGCATAAACAGAACAGAAAAGAAAGGAAAAGAATGGACGTGGGTAGTATGTAAGCAGGGATGTTAAAGGGATGTTCATCCTAGAGGATGTATATAGGATGCAAACCGTTCACTGCTCATCCTTTCTATTTCCGTGCTACTAACACTGTGTAGACATTCCGTGTACCTTTTGTTTCCTCCCTCTTTCCGTTTTCAGCTGCAGCGGATGTGAGTTGAGGGGATGCCCAGAGGATGCAGAGAGGATACAGCGGACATTTAACAGATGATAAACGGACATAGAACGTTTGTTGCTCGTATGTCACGGATTTACATCATACACAGCGGAAAGTTCATCCGGTCACAAAGTTTTGTGCAGCTCAAAACTTCTTGAGCGGATGAAATCTCAGTGGACGGATGCTCAAAGGATAGAGCATATGAAACACATATGCAGTGAGTACACAACGGATGCATAGCATTTTCCAACGGATGGCAAGCTTTCTTTAATGTTTTACATCCTCTTTGCATCCGTTGGTGCAGTGTGACATGGGCTTAAGCGTTGAACCCTAACACCAGGGTAAACAAGCCATAGGACATATGAAGCTTCTCAAATGCCCAAGGTGACAGTACTGAAATTTGATGGCATGATAAATGAATTTCAGCATTATTTTTTCTTGCACAAAATTGATTCCCCAGATGATGAATTCACTTTATTTAGGAAGAAAATGAAAAAAAGGTTTTGAAGCTGGAATGGGAGACATTTGCTGTCCAGAATTTTTCCATTCCTAATCTTACCCTTTTGATTTTATTGAAATAGTTTAGTTTGATTACACCCAGAGTAACTGAGAGTTGGGTGATATACAAATTTAATAAATTACAACATTATAATTAATATTAGTGTTTATCCCTTCCTGGCTAAAAGATATGATTCCCTTCTAGTGATATTACATTGCTTGATTGACTCTTGCAAGTCAATCAAGTCAAGGTTGAATGGTTGCCCCCTTCAGTGTTTGTCCATTATTACATTAAACTTTGACCATAACTGTCCATGATTCTGGACTCTTGATGAAGAATTACATTTGTTAAAGCAATCAGCTATCTGTCATTGAGCTTATAACTTATTTTTCCATCATCTCCAGTTATTGTATGATGCAGAGAACATGTTTGGCACATAACTGTCTGAGAGATTGCTAGCTTTTTTATCAGAGAATAAGTAGTGGTGCTATTCCTCTGGAATGCTTTTCTACTCGTTCTTAAGCTGGCACCAACTTTGATTGCCTTCTGGAAGCAGCGGAAAACAGCTTTTTGAAAAGAGTTTGAGTCTCAATGCATGGTTTGGAAAGATTCTGTGACTCTAGTATATTTTAGGATTTTTATTAAAGTATTTTAACTTTTCTGTTATGTTTATATTTATGTTTATATTTATGTAATGTTTTAATGATTGTATTTGTCTAAAACCACTGACTATACTGCAGGATTATCACAGGGTATAAATATAATAAATAAATTATATTCCAGTGCATCTATTAATGTATCTGGCCCATCTCCCTTTTAGCCAATCTTTAACTTATTGCTGGTAGAGTGATAAGACATTTTCTTCACCTACTTTAATATGGAAAACTTTTCCAACAGGAAAAGGGAACTTGAGTATACAAAGAACTAATTAAACTGATGACTTAAGAGACACAGTGACTTCATATGAAATAGCAGCCTCAGAATAAATTAAAACTATTGATCCCAAGTTACTTTACTTGTTGACAAAATGGAATATAAGATTTTCTTCAATTCACATTCCAACTATTTCAAGGGACCAAAACTATTTGGAACATATTTGGTTCAGAGGAATACAGTAAAAAGAGAAATGAGGGGAAATTTATTTCCTTTTCATATAATCATTGCTGTTTATTATCACTATGAATTGATCATGTGTTTTGAAATTTAGCATATTTACACTCCTAATTATAGTAAACATAAAGAAATAATTACTACTAATAATTTTTGATGAAGAGAAAAAAATTGAAAAAAGCAACAATATGAATTTTTCTTACTCTAATTAAACTTAAAAATGAAAATATGCATTATAGTTGTGACATCAACACATTTATATGTAAGCACTTTTCTGAGAACTAATTTCATAATTCAAGGGCAACTTTATAAAAATTAATTTCAAGGAGAAGGTCAGATGTTGATACTTTTCTTTAATACTTTTGAAAGTTAAAGCTCACTGGGATGTACACAACCCTAAAAGGATTATACGTTAAAGAGGCAAAAGTCTCGTGTTCTGGATACTTACACATTATGATTGTCATTGGGCCTAGCTAGTAATGCTCAACTGTCTGACTGTTCCTTTTCATTCTTTATTGACAGTCAAACCCTTTCCAACAGTGCAAAATGTGATACATAATCCATGTTCATAAATCTGAGGATAGAGGTAACCCAGGCAATTATAGCCTGTTGCTTTTTATCTCTGTTGAGAAAGTCTGACAACTTATCAGTGATTTGAGATAGATTATAGTACAAGCATTTTGTCTGATAAGTACAGCTCTTGAAAATAATATCCTTACAGGTGTTTGATATTTTTCCCAGACAGTTACTTATTAAATTTAAATTTTTAAATTTATTTATCCCATCCTTATTATTTTTATAATGAGTCAAGGCACTGAACATATCCAGTACTCTTTCCTCCCATTTTCATAATCATAACCCTGTGAGATGAGTTGGGTTAAGACTGACTGCCCCAAATTTTAAATTACAAACTAGTAAGCCAGTGTATATAATATGATAAATTTTTGTTTTATAGCACAGTGTTTGTATCAATAGATTTCTTTAACATTAAAGTTTTATTTCCCTACTCTAGTTTTTTTTTTAAAATGTATATGAAGTATTAAGTGGGGATCAGAGACACCTTTTAAAATGGGCATTGTTTTGCAGTTTGTCAATTAATTTATGTTTTTTTTTTAAAAGAAGATAGATTAAATAAATAAAGCCATATACACACAGTTTAAGATGCTGACGGGCATCTTGGTGGCTGTAGTCACTAAATTATATATTCAGGGATAGGATTAGACTATATTTTTCCAAAGCTATGGCTCATAGAATTTCCTGTAGAGTAAAATAGTAATCAAAGGATGTTAATTACTGATTACTGAATCAGATGGACCATTTCACTTATGACATAACCCTTTCCTCTACTGTGCAATGATAGAATACATTTAAGCACAAGATGGAAGGACTTATGCAGCCAAAGAAGTGATACTTAATATAATTATTTATACTATCTGTTACATCCTTGTTCCACACTCCTGGGAACCATAATATCATCTGAAGCTGGGTTAGAAGGATATGGTGTTGCTTTCTTATGTGGTTTTTTTCCAGGTAATATCCAGCATTGTATCTCTTGAAACACAGCATGGTATTAGTGCTGGGTACCAACCTCAAATAAGTACAAAGGAACAAGATTTCCTCCTCAATGCACCACAAAATCAAACATGATAAGATTAAAGCCAGTGGTGTGACTAAGAGGACACGGGGACTTTCAGCAGGAGTTATGCACATCATAATACTATCCCTCACTAATTCCAACTATAACAATCTTCCACACAGTTGTGTTGCCTCTAATAGCAACATAAAATGGAAAGGGCAAATACATGTGTTGCTTTAAGCCCCTCGTCCTTTTGTTGGGGATTAGTTCCCATTGTATAAGAACTGTGGGGTTTCTTTTCTCAATATTATTGCAGCTGGCTAACAGGTAATATCAAATTGAGCATTCTTTTCCCATAGTGTGTGTCTTTGATACCTTGAATATGCCTCTGTGAAATGATTGCTAGCTCTGAAAATAAAATGTAGCTTTCATACATGACTTTCAATGCAGTCAGAAGATCTTTGAATAGTGTGTCCATTACTGCAGTTGTAAACTTGTAATGTAGCTCAACAATTTTACTATTGTAATGTCACCTGATTTGGCTGATTTTCCAGTCATATTTAAGTAGATACAGTTAATTCTCTGTATACTTTTAGGCTTTAATCTAGGAATAATCCCATGAATTGTAGAAGAAATTACTTTTGAGTAGTCAAATATAAAAAATGGTGAATTATTTTACATAAGTATGTAGAATTTAAACTGATAAACATTAACAATGTGACATCAAACTGTTTTCACCATACAGTATATACAGTATAAAATGCTTTGTTTAGGTTGTTGTGGGATGATACCTCATTGTAATAAATAAATATGTTAAATTTGATCTGTTGTTACCTTTACTGCTATCAAAGAAAAAAAATAACATCAGATTCTCTTATGGTATGCAGACTGATCCCCAGATGGTTCTCCTCATGTCAGTTACCATAGAAAATATGAGGAAAGGTACTGCCAGAAGAAATCACTGTCAAAATCCAATAGACACAGAACATTGGCCTCTTTCAAATATATGGCTCATCACAAAGGTATTCCAGAAATTTTTTTAAATAGTGCTTTTAATTCAAATGTTTGTGATACATGAGTGTCTGGAGGAGGGCAACTTCTATCTAATGCATCAGAATGTCACTGTGCAAATAATATTGGTTATGTTCTGTACTATTTGTATGGTGATGTTATTGTGGCTTGCACCAAATATCTATTGTGTTTTTTTAATTGTTTCAACAATTTGGTATTTCATTCATCTTTTACAGAGTCGCTATTCAAATATATCCCACTACAGAGAAGTGAATAAACTAGAAATCAGATTTTAAAATCTGAAACAATGTATATGTGAGTGTACATGTGAATTTTATAAAGAATTCTATATAAATTATTAATTATTAAGATTACAAAGTTATAATTTATAAATCAATTTATTAAAATTATTATTATTTTAATAATAATTAAAATTATTAATTAATATAGAATTAGAGCAGTGGTGGCTAACCTTTTTGGGCTCCTGTGATGAAAACTTTAGTGTGCCATCACCCAGAACGCAATGTGTATGCCCCCGTGCCCCCTGCGCATGTGCACATGATACCCCCTGCCACCCCTTACCTGTACTGTGCTTGCACATGCCTCCCAGCTGATTTTCAGCCCGTTTGAGGCCTTTTTTGGCCTCCCAGAGGCTCAAGCAGCCTTTGGAGATATTTTCTGAAATACCGGAAATGACAAAACAGGCCCATTTTTCAGCCCCCAAGGGCTGCAGAGGCTTCCCTCAAGCCTCTGGAAGGCTGAAAAAGGCCTCAAATGGGCCCAAAATCAGCTGGGAGGCATGCACGTGTGCAATGCAGGTAAATTTGGCTGGGGCTTGCGTGCCCGCACAAAGGGCTCTGTGTGCCACCTGTGGCACACATGCCATAGGTTCACCATCACAGAATTAGAAGAATTAAAAGTAGTGATTTATAGAAATGTTAATATATGATGTTCAATGATTTATGGTAATTCCTTGATTTAATATTTCTTGATTTAATATTTTAATAAAATAAATACTATTTTAATAAATGCTATTTTAATAAATAGTAAAAAGATAGTAGATTTTGATGGAAAATGTAATCTTGTCTTTGCAATATCCTGCATAAGGATGCAGTTGTCATTGATTGTGGATTGGTTCCACTCACCTACTACTCACCTACTATTATACACAGAATTTTAACAGAAATCTTAATTATAGTGATGTAAAAATGCTTCTTTACAGGATACATCAGGTTAATGTAATGGTAAGATGAATAACTGCTGGGTAAAATGATGAAATTGAATACCAGATTCATATGACATCATTACAAAATACTTAAGCATAAGTATGCTTAAGCTTGAGCATGTGTATCATAGGAGAGAGAATGTACACCATAACAGAAAATTGAGCTATTAACAGGAGAAGATGTGACAGAAATGACAGCTTTTCTATATAAAGGGCAACACCTGAAATAAATTGTGAGAAGAAATTCAGATAATCCACCTGTATAATTTTAGTAGCCCATATCCACTTGTTACACAAATGTTATAACCTGTGCTATATGCCAAAGTAGTTATTTTTACCTCAGGGCAAATCCTAATCACATTGGTGGAAGTTGCTGCCAAATCTAGAGTTTAGGGTTGCAGCCTTAATTCCTAACAGGGAAAAAAAAACCTCAATAAAATGATTGCACAGTTGTTTTATTGCAGAACTACTGCTGTTATTTATTTAAACAGATGTGGTTATAGGTGTTTAACCAACATTCTTTTAGACTTGAGGTAAAACTTTAAATTGACTCAATGACTATAGATGTGTTGCAGTCTTTGCAGTTCACTGAACTTTTTTCCCTGTGCATACATATTTCAAGTAAACACAGTAGTTATAAGTATGGCAAGTGACACGTTATGGACCCTAAATCACTGCACTGTGAAATATGCAGAGGGAAAAGACAAATGAAGATATCAAGGGTCTCTTCTATTTTGCACTGAACTGTAAAATGCCACCCTTGTCGTACAGAAGATCACTGATTCTGAGTAAGGCTCATTGACTGCTAAGTTGTGGATAGTGTTTCAGTTTTTCCAACTGTTAATATCCCGAGTTATCCAGGCATAATGACCTCTCTATTTGTAACACATTGTTGAATTTTCTGGTTCTTTTCACTTATTTATACCCCCTTTCCCCCATTCATTGAAAGGCTGGGAAGATTCTAAATCGAGCTATGGCACAAGGCAGTCTGTCTGTTGGTCATCCAATCAGAGCTATGATGCAGGATGGCAGACCTCTTGAGGGCTATAAGTTAACCCTGCAGAAAAGGTACTGATACAATATATTCTAAAGGTACAATTATTGAGATGAAATGAAATGTCATCAGATAATCTGCTTTCAGATGTTACAATTTAGTGGAAAATATATGCGATCTAAATTATATTTAAATAGCCTCTAAATTCTATACCCTTATTAGATGATAATTTCTTTAAACATTTTAACCATCTTTGCAAGTTCTTCCTGAAATAATTGGATTTACTTCCTTTCTGCACAAAACAGAATAAAAACTCAACATCTTAACAATGAATCTGAAATATGCATGGTATGGAACTAGGTATCTTAGTGAATAATCTAGACTTCAGTCATAGATCATTTATATGCTTTTGTTTCATTTACACCTCAATTTCCTCCAGGGGGTTCAAGAGGGAGTAATAGTTTCTTTCTATTTTCACAATAAATTTGTATGATCAGAGTTAATGACTTGTTTAGTACCATCCAGGCAGCTTTATAATGTCTTGCCTTCTTATTTAGAATATAGTTCACTAATTGGAACACTACAAACAAGTCTGATATATTTTCTAAATAAAGTAAATTTAGTGCATATGATGTGTATTGTGCTTTAAATAGAGTATCTTTGTGTTCAGAGATTTCTTAACTTTAGAAACATTTTTTTTTCAGAGACAAAAACAATATATGTCAGTACTGGGAATTCGGAAATGATGGTTCTATCCATTCTAAGGTGTGTATGTGTAAATATATATTTAAATACCATATTAATATAAGCTACTTATTATTGCCTGGAATTCATTAATGTATCGATATATGGCATTATTGAAAGTTTGTTTCATGAATAATAATTGAAATATTATTTTTACTTTTGAAGTATTATGTTGGCTTCTAAGAATATCATAAAAACATTTTATTAAAATATTCCTCATAATCTTTTTTATTCCTAATTGAATTGTTTATAATTTTGTAAGCTTGTGTAAGATACAAAAAAAAAAGAGGAATAGAAATCATGTGCAATGTCCCCATTTCTTAACTCCAGCTGAAATCAGTTCTGGAGATTGCCTGAACACTAAAGTGTGTGTGTGTGTGTGTCTGTGTCTGTGTGGGTACCTTAATATATGTATTTATGTCAGGCATAGACCAAAGTAGTGCAACCACACAGTGCAACACAATGTATGAATAAAACATGTAATATATTAAAATTATAGCTAATGGTTTTTGATCATGAAAGTGATCTATCAAATCCTATTTATATCCAGACTTTCCTTATAGTTACAAAATTTTGTAACAGAAACAGCGACCTGGTTAACAAGGGGAGGGAATATTATTTCAGAGCACCATCTATGGTATAATGGAAAACTCAACAAAACATGCACTGTAGATTTGATTATACTCTCTGTGCAAGGACAAATGCAATCTTGAAAGGAGATCTCAACATGATCCACCCTTCAAACTATTGACAGAGAAAGTATTATGATTGGCAAATATATTTGTTGTTCTGAAAGAGAAGAGAGGATATTATATGTGTAACTATGAATAGGACAAGTTCCATTCCAAAATTTACTTTTAGAGTGGACAGAAACTCTGTATAAGTATTGTGTTTGTGTGCTGGAAGCCAAAATGTAAAAAAAAAGAAGGCATCCCCCATAATATAAATTATAATTTCTGATTATAACTAATTGTCTTAACATAAAATGCTCTATGTAAAAAAAATGATTGATTTTTGATCTACATATTCCAACCACTTTCTGCTAGACACATAACACTCAACACAAAGACACACCTAAGTACATATGCACAGATATCCGTCTCCTTTTTCCAAATAGACAAAAAAAGGGGAAATATCAGGTTGAAGAGGTGGTGAGGAGAATGAATTATTTCACTGGAAAGAGAAAAGCAGGAACAAAATTGGGTGGAGTTGTGGCAAGGGGGGAAAAAAAGGGAATTTTGGTGTTAAAACAAAGTTGACCTTTACTGGACAAGCAGCCTTTTTTAAATCAGAGGCTAATCTTGGATCCATGTTTTTCAGTGACAGCGTTGCAAATAAATGGCTCACATATAAAGATTCTACAGGAGAAATTAAAACAGGCAAGATGGTGCTTATAACATCATGATCAAATATATCTATGTGTGTGGGGGGTGTCAGAGTTTGATCATGATGCTATAAGCACCATCTTGCTTGTTTTAACTTCTCTTACACAACCTTTGTAATCTAGGCATTTATTTGCTTTCATTTGCTTATCTATTCTTGTTAGTGAAGATGATTTCCCTAATTCACAGGAATTCCTAGTCAGTGATTATAAACCTATACTCTCTATTATAAACCATCCCATATCTCAAAACTTTCCTGTGTATTGTGTAACCCACACAAGAGATTTGGGTGACCCAAGGGGCTATTGTGGGATCATGCAATTGAAAACCTTTGAGCAGACTTTAGCACTTGGAAAGTGCTTTAATTGGTTTTATTTGTCCTGAATAATGTATCATGAAGTCATTGATTGTCCTCAGGGTTATTGCTACTGATCTAGAGAACAGGCCCAGGAATTCTAAATTTTTAAATGTTCTAGTATTTTATTTATAGGCATTCACAGCAGGAGCAAGGGAGGCAATTGATGAAACATGCTTTGTGATACTGCTAATGCAGACCTTATCCCTTATGTACTGGCATGTGAGAGAAGTGTGAATGGGAGACTTCTAACCTGGAATGCAGAAGGGGTATAAATCTGAACGAAGGCATTCTGATCTTGCCTAGTGGTTTAATCAGTACATGTATGGAAGTGAATGTGAAAATTTAATTATGAACAAAAGGGCTAAAATCTATGTCAGACTGTCTGAATTCAAGTAATCTGTAGATGCATATGAAAGTAAGAATTCATAGTCTGGTGATAGTTACATGTTATGTTCCAATGAATAATAATATTGAAAGAACCTAACATGAATCTAAAAAAATTATGCATAAATAAATAAATCTATGACAAAAAAAAAGAAGAAACCCAAATAACCAAATAAGAAACTAAATGACAACAGAAAAATCAGGAATATAAATGTAATTTAGAAGTTGTTTGTTGACAAATAGTGCTGCAATAAAATACAAAGGCAAAAGTATCAGCTGCATGGGTGCACATCAGCTTTGAAAAGTAACAGGGAAGTGAAGGTCTGTTTGAAAGCTGAGTGCACCATAGGCAATTTAGAGTTCAATTGACAGTCAAACCATATAACACAAATGCAGCACAGGTTCATAAAAAGGGAACTGCAGTGACAGAAAAATACTATCGATGTGGTCCATGACAATCCAGGAGTCACTCTGAGGGTTGGTTTTTTTTGTTTTTTTGTTTTTTTGTTTTGCTTTCCAAGGAATGGACAAACAACAAACCTATAAACAATGCTTTATTTCACAATGCTTCCCCAACAATAGACTGTTACTCTCCATCCTTCGAGGACTTTTAAGGTGCTGTTGCCATGTAAATGTGCCTTTAATACTCAGTCCTTGAATACTTACTTCAAGCAAAAGTATGTAAAGTGGCATATAACCTTCACCTCCTTCCAAAAGATCATACATTAGTTGGGTTGCGCTGTCTTAGTATGGTTGTTCCTCTTCTAGTTGCCACCAAGCTCTCAGCAAAACTCCAAGTAGGACTGGTAGATTATATTGTTCACTGTAGCTTGTGGTCCTGGCAATAGACTGATAGTCCTCTTGCCTGTTTGTAATAGACGCCAAATTTCAGACTTCATCTCCATTTCCCCATCTTCATGTATTTACATATTTCTTCCTAAACCTCTTCATTCTGCTTCTGTAAGCTAGGAGTCTGGGTGGGATGAGGATGTCTCTGGATATGACCCCATCCTTGAAAATATCAGAGAATGGTTAATCATTTATTACTGGCAGTTGGAATGCTGGAATGGATGCTTGTGAGTAAAATAGCAAGTGGATGAATTAATGTATGAAGGAAATGGGGTGGGAAGCATTTCTGCCTGGCTGCAGCTATTTTTCCCAATTGCAGATAGCAACTCCAACTTCATTCCCTCTCAGTCACACACCAGAGAAGTTAGTCAGTCAGTGTGGATCAAAGAGCAGAGAGTCAAGGAGCAGAACAAGAAAAAAAAACACAAGAACACAGCTCTGAGCTTAGTGAGCTGTTTCCAACAGAGAGCCATTGCTAGCGGTAGTTCTTAAATGATGCAGGTAAGGTTCAGCTAGGCACGGACATCTTTGATTCCTAAGAAGCTTGCCTAATTTGCCTTTGCTTGGCTCTCTGATACTGCCAATATGTCCAAGGTCTGGATCCCACCCCTTATCACTTGAGTCCTGTCCTGTCCAAAGGATAGTTTGCTGTCAAATAACAACAAAAACAGTAACTATTCTGCTATGTTTATTTTATTTTATTTATTAGAATTTGTCAAACAAAAAAAAAGAATAAAAATACAATGACAGGGCCAATAGGCTGTTAATGCACATATGCACCTCCCCTCTACTAATCACTTAAGTATGGTGTAAGGTCCATGGAAGTCAATTTGTAACTGAAACTGTGAAAATTTGTAGCTGAAACAACTGAATCAGATAGAGCATTTCAGACTTTGACAATTCCATTACAGAAATCTTATTTTTTACAGTCAAGTTTAGAATGATTCACTGAATTTAAAGCGGTTGTTAGTACACACTAATTATTGTGATTAAAACAAAAAAATCCAACTCTATTACAGACAAAACATTACTACGTATAATTCTGTTGTTAGTGCACATATTATTGCCATTAAAACAAAAAACAACTCTCATCTGCAGGTAAAACATTATTACGTATAATGTTGTGTGCAATACCTAGGTCTGACTGCAAGCAATACAATTCTAAGTTATCCAAACCGAGAATTTTGAGCCTAGTAGCATATGGAATGTTACACAACAGGAGGAACCAAATAATTTTTATTAAAAAAACTAGGGGGGAGGGGTGTGTGTGATCAGCAGATGCATTAGAGGCTTTCTATAATTCTGTTGAAATAATTGCAAAAACACTTTCCATGAAGATGATACTAATAAGGGAAGAAACACCCTACTTCCAGGAAAAAAAAGCTAAAAAAAATTATACTTTATTAGAGGATTAGATACCTCACTGAGTACTGTAGTGTTTTCCTTTCTCTAAAACAAACACCACATGCACTACAGTGGATGAGTGAGGTGCATCATGGAAGTACAGCAATAATTTGGCCTCCTGTGGCAAACCATTGCAGACAGGAATGAAAAACCAAAGGAATTTAACCTTGAGTTCAGAAAATGCCAAAGAAATGGGAGAAGTCTAACCTATAGCTGAAAGGAAAAGGAAAGACATTGTAATTCTTGCTGAAACAAAGCTAGATTTTTTTTAAATGTTTCCTGCCTCAGCAGACAGAGAAATTTTATAAGATGGTAATATTCATAA
The DNA here is from genome assembly GCA_004320025.1 of Laticauda laticaudata. Classification (NCBI taxonomy): domain Eukaryota; kingdom Metazoa; phylum Chordata; class Lepidosauria; order Squamata; family Elapidae; genus Laticauda; species Laticauda laticaudata. The sequence goes on from BHFT01014063.1 coordinate 28,599, forward strand.
ATACACATGCACTAAAGGAAAGCACCTTTGCATAGGCATCACTTCACTTAAGAATATAAAAAAATAATCTTTCCTCTGAAGCTTGGAAACTCAGTTGAGTTGCAGAATAACAAAACTACCAAATAACAAAAACTACCAAAAACAAATTAAAAATTAAACAAAACTTAATTGAAGAGCTGGGTGCCTATTGCTTTAAATGACTTAGTACGAATTCATAGTTCTGGAAACATTAATTTAGGGAATTATTCTTTGTTAATTCTGTCACCAAGACCCAGCAATCAGTAATGTAAAAGGGAAGAGTTGAGCAAGATGTCTATGTAATACAGGTAGTCCTCAACTTAGAACAGTTCATTTAGTGACCATTCAAGCACTGAAAAAAAGTGATTATGACCATTTTCACACTTACAACTCTTACAGCATCCCCATAGTCATGTAATCAAAATTCAGATACTTGTCAACTGATTCATGTTTATGAGTAATGTTTATGATGGTTGCAGTGTCCTGGGGTCATATAATCACCTTTTGTGGCCTTCTGACAAGCAAAGTCAATGGGGAAGCCAGATTTACTTAACAAGGGTGGCAAGAAAGGTTGTGAAATGGGACAAACCTTGCTTAACAAATGTCTCACTTGGTCACGTACATTTGGGACTCAATTGTGATCGTAAGCCCATAGTGCTTTTTTTCTTTTTTCAAATTCACATTCATATAGATATACAGTACAAAGCCAGGGGTGGGATTCTACCAGTTCACACCTATTCGCTACAACCAGTTGTTAACATTCTAAGCAGTTCAGACAACAAGATGTTAAAAGAAATTACTGGCCTAATCCTGTAAGGAAGGCAGGAAGAAAACTTTCTGGTATTGCTTACAGAAACTGCCTCTTCATTAACCCTTATTACATTCTTGGCACAACTAGACTTCCTGTCTCAGGAGTTTTTTCCCCCTCCTTTGCTGGTACTTTGCTTGTGTGGAGTGACCATTCAAAGTTACAATGGCACTGAAAAAAGTGACTTATGACCATTTTTCACATTTACAACTGTTGCAGCATCCTCACAGTCATGAGAGGCCAGGCAAGGAGATGCATGCCTCGATGTGAGTGATATTGAGTTGGCCACACCCAGCCAATAACATGACCCAGCCAATAACATGAATAACATGTTCACCCAGTCACATGACCACCAAGCCACACTCACCACCTAAACCCTGCCCACAGAACTGGCTGTTAAAAATTTTGAATCCTACCCCTGTAAAAGCCATTCATCTAGAATGCTATATATGTTAACATTCAAGAAAAAAATGATGAAAATAAAGTTGAAAATGTTAACAGTGTTGATAAATTGTAAGAACTTAGATAAAGAGGACAATAGGAGAAATGCTAACTGTGGACATGTTTGCCTATGGAGGCTTTCTTGCTTAATATGTATATGAAGACTGCATCTGCACCTGATTGAAAGATTGCCCTCATTGTTCCTCCATACAAATAAAAAAATAGAAAGAGTGACTACAAGAATTGCCAACAATGATTTAATATTAAATGAATATGGATTGAATATGAAAATGAGCAATCAATACAAAAGAATTGTGTAAAGGTGGTTTAGTTATTTACACTGAATAAATAATAGTTTCATTGCAAAGTAAATATATGAAGGAAGAATGAACAGATTAATAAAAAGGAGGTGACCAGTAAATCATGGCTCGATGAAGCTGATGCTATCCCAAAAAGAGACTGATGACATGTTTAAAGAACAATGAACAAGATATGAATTGATGTACAGACAGTGTAAATTGTGATGGTTTGCAATGATAAAAAATAAAAACATATATAGCAAAAGGTGTTTAACCATATTTCCTTTTTTCTTATATCTTTAATTTCTTTTGCTTATAAGTTCTTTAAGAAATCTGATTCAGATATTAATGAAATATGCTGTCTCATGTAGATTTAAACAGCCAGTGTTATTTTGTCAGGAGTTTTCTTGAAGGCTGGTAAATATCAAGCAGACCTCAAAGCTCTCACCCATTAGAGTTGTTCACATCTTACAGATGACACCTGGCTTCTGTGGAGAAGCTACTTCAATACAAGAGTATCACTTGAAATGGTTTCTTCCTGGATGCTGGCAATTGAGGTATCATCTCTTGACCAATGGGTTTCAGGGAATCAACTTCATTTGTTCCTGAATTTTTCTCATCTGAAAAAATATCTTCAAGTGCCAGCTTCAAGAGAAATGGTGGTATTAAACCTGATGCTAAATCATATCCAATGATTCCCAACATGTGGAGAGGATCCAAACTCTCATTTTGTTTTTTTTTGAAAGCTAATGGGTTGCAATCAGTTACTGGTGTCTTATAACCAGTTGAGCCAACAGCAAAGAGCCACACAGTTACATAGGATTTATATAAAATTTTTGATGAAAGGTGATTTGAACATATGTGCATATTAATAGGACACCCCTATTTTATAACTTTTTAACTGGTAAAGAAACAAGATAATTAGAAAGAAGACATATGTATCTATATATATATATGTGTGTGTGTATATATATATATGTTTTTTTAAAGTTTTCGCGGGTACTTACATGTGTGCTGTTCAGCTTCCTTCGGTATTGATCCCTGCACGTCATTGTAGTGCTTTTAAAGTTGTTAGCAACGTTTCAGCAGAATCTCATCTACCATCATCAGGCTTCTGTACTGAGTTTGTATGTGGGTCGGGCTATCACAGCCGCTAGTTTTAAATTTGAGGCTAGCCTACTGTTGTCCCAGGATGGTTTTTTCTACATCCTGATTGGTTGGGAGTCTTGGTAGTGTGTTTATTGGTCTTGGATTTGTTTGATTGGTTTTCTGGTTTTCTTCTGTCTGTTTTGTGGCTTTGATTGGCTGGCAACACTGTGTTCCTGTATTGGAGGATTTCAGTGCAGTTTGGCTAGGAAAAAAGGATGGCTATCATCTATTAGGAAGCTAGCTTTCATCTGGGTGCCTGGTTGGGGTGTGTTTGAGCTGGAGATATCAGGGGAGTCTGTTTGTGCCCAGGTGTTTGCCTGGTTTGTGGTGTAAATCTTTCTTCTATTTGAGAGTGCAGGCTTCCAATGATTGACAGTCTGCTGGAATATCTCTTCTATTCATGCTTTCAGGTCTTTTTTCAATCTCTCTGGCTTTCTCTGATGATTCTGGAGCTGGGGTTTTCTATAGTGGCTAGGGTTTTGGTGCCATGAAGTTGATGTTGTGACCTGTGGCTTTCATGTGTTGGACTAGTAGGAGGTGTGTTCCAGCTTTTTTACTGCAATTTTTGTGTTCATCCAGGCGGGTACTTATTCTTCTATTGGTCTGTCCAATGTATGTGGCCGGGCATGATGCACAGGGAGCTTCGTATATGCCTTGGTTTTCCAGGTCAAGTTTATCTTTGGGGTTTCTAAGGATGGCTGCTATTTTTTTGTTCTGTTTTGAAGCAGTCTTGATGTGATGCCTGTGTAGTATCTTACTGATTTGTCTGTAGTACTCTTATTAGTGGCAGGACAGCTGTTCCATAGGTCTGTTGACCTTCGTCGTCTCTATTATGTCTTAGTGTGTTTTTTGTGGATCAAGCTGGTGATTTTGTTTTTGTGGAAGCTGTTGGCTGTCAGTACTTTATTCAGGGTGCATAGTTCAGTCTAATATGTGTCTTGTCTGCCAGGCATTTGGTTCTGGTGATTGGTTTTGGCCACAGAATTTATCTGTGCTGGTGGTGGTGTGGTGGATTGGGCATTGAGGTAGCGGTTGGTGTGTGTTTTCTTCTGGTATACGGTGTGTCCTAGTCTGTTCTTTTGTAGATTAGTACATCTAGGAATGGTAGTTGTTGATTATTTCCATTTCCATGGTGAACATGGGGAAATAGCCAGACCAACCTATGAGAGGCTGGAAGTTAAAAGAGC